>CAODLS011581719.1:0-15841 GCA_948243855.1 Flueggea neowawraea
ATCGAGTCACGAACATGTTGATCCATTTGTGTTTGGCCAGCTACTCCACAACACCAAAAATATGGTGTCTCTATTGGTATCCACACCACGTTGGTCCGCAATCATGGCTAGGAAATTATGGCTCAGGACTAGGTTCGAAGCGGTGGGCTATGAATACTTTTATAGAGCTAGGTGTTTAGAACTTTTGGCAAGAAGAAGGACAACAAGGGCAGCAACGTTTTGCTCACCCTATGCACAAATTAGGCTGAAATAATTTACTTAAAATACCCTTAAATACCTCAGTTCAAATAGGGTTAGGGTTTGCTAAACACCTCCTACAAAATCTCCATAATTCTAGCCCACATCAAATGAGATCTCTTCCTATCTTGTAGGAAGATATTCCAAATCCTTTTAGGACTCATTATGGACGACAAAAACCTTCTTATTGGAAGCAAATTAAACTCATTCTTACACTAGTAATGAGCTTAATTAATCCTAATTAACTTGGGCTTAATGGGCTTTGAGTTTCTACCCATTAAACAAGCATAAGCGCAATATCTGCAAGCCCGTTGCAACATACATCCAATTCCAACAAGGATTTATATTTCATTAAATTATCCAATAATTAAATAAACATGGAGAATCCTAATTTAATTAGGATTCACCCCTAGATTTCCTAATCAAATCAAGGCTACTCACCATTGCACTCAAAAGCCTTAGTACCGACACAAATTAGTCGAACTAGTTTTTATCGTTTCTTGAATCCTATTCATAATAGGAATCCTACCACAATTAGGACTTTCACTATTACGCTCTAAACCCTTAGTACCGACACAAACTAGTCGAACTGGTTTTTATCGTTTCTTGAATCCTATTCATAATAGGAATCCTACCACAATTAGGAATCCTAATTTCATTAAGAATCTCATCATTGAGAATGATCCAAGTGTTAGGATTAGTTCTTTTGAAATAAAAGACGATCATTAGTTTCCATTTCAAAACTCATCCTAATTGCACTAGGACTCCCATTTCGATTAGGAATCATTGTCAAACTAGAGCTCTCGTACGAAATGAGATTCTTGGGTTTCTAAATTAATTAGGTATCATCTTAAGGTATTCTATACATTTAGATCACCTTTTCGACGATGTTCATCTATGAGTGAAAATAGGAATCCTAGTTAAACTAGGATTGCTCACTTGAACATTAATCATCTCATGATTAACGTTATCCCTACAACGTGGTGATATCAAGTCAAAGGACTAGTTACATGGTATGCTCGTCGGCCTAAACCTAGAGACTAAGGCAAGTATACCTATCGTCTATAGCTAGTGGACCTATGAGTACTGAGTGTCGTATCACACAGAGACTACGATTATTAGTTACTCACTCTTCCTTTATTATATAGCCTATAAAATAAATGATTTCGAATTTATAAAATAAACAAATTAAACAATCGAAAACTCAAAATAAACAATAGAACAAACGATGGGAAAATGGCACCTAGATGCTGAATCCCCCTAGACCAAATTAAATGACAAGGACTCGTTATTCAAACAACCATTCAGGAATTGGACTGTGTAAATTCCTAAGGTATATTAACCTCTCTTTCGAGTTAGCTAATGCCTAACGACTAGGTTGATTAACCGAAATCTCTTCCTAATTAAAACCCCTATCGTTGCTTTAACACTCTGTTATGTGAATTTCACTATTAGGTTTGACCCTAATCCGGAGGATTTATGTCAACCTATCTCTAGGTTTGCATGCGACTCCTCTTAATTATGAATGTTCAATTGCACACAGAATCTCTCGATTGCACATGCACAAAACAATATTGGAATTGAAATGCCAACAACATTCAATTCAACAATACACAATATATATAACTGAGTCGCAACCCATAAATCAATTGAATGAATAACAAAATCCAACAATCACATAATCTGTCTAGGGTTCATCACATCCAGGTGCACAATGAACTTAGTTCTTAACAATAGAGAGATATACAACAAAAACAAAGAGAAATCTAGAGAGAGAAGGAAAACATATGATTGAATCCACCAATTCTTCGCGAAATCTTTTTTTTTCTTGATGCTCAATGATGTTCTCCTTCGTTTCCACCTTATTTGGCCTCTAAAGATGTATATTTTATTTCCTAAAGTTGGCTTTCCCACTTTGATTGCCCAAACCCACTTAAATAGGCGAATTAGGGTGTCTGAGGTAAGACACGTCCCCGTGCCCAAACAGCCCCCATCCGTGTGCTTCCAAAAATAATGAAATCTGCGACTTACCATAAGACACATAGACGAGATTCTGTCCGTGTCCATGGGTGAAAAAACCATCAATGTGTCTTGTGCTTTTCTTCAGCGGCCAACTACACGGATAAGAGTTTATGCCTGTGCCCAACTTTGCTCTATCTGTGTCCCTTCATTTCAGACCGTGTCTGACAATTTAAACATTCTAGGCTAGTACATGGGCTCATCCACAACCGTGCTCATGTCTGTGGGCAAGTCCAAGGTCGTGGAAGTAAATTTCTCATCCCTGTGTGTCCAGTTTCTTCACGTTTTGCACATCCAAGCTATCCACGGCCGTGTCTCATTCATCCTAGGCCGTGTCTCACTCCAAAGGCCTCAAAAGTCATCGTTCAAGCCCCGTTTCGACTTGCTTTCATCCGATTTGTCAAGACATCATCAATTAATCTGAAAAACACAATATAAAGCATGAAACTACCAAAACTAATGACAAACGCTCAATTCTTATTCAAAACAGTATGAATCAATACACATAGATACGTATAAATATGCGTTTATCATTACACTTAAGTAATTTACCATGTGGTCTCTCAACAACGGGTCAGTCCAACACCCATGCTAACGCTTAACTTTGTGCCTACATGTTTGGCCCAGATATCACATAACTGCTTTCCCTGGAGAAATGGAACCAACCAAGCCATGTAATAGTCTCATTGATTATCAACGCACAATATCGACAATCGTTGACTATGAACATTTAGATATAGTGTTCAAGTACCGATATGTTCCCTGCCAGCCATGACACACAAGGTGTGAACCTACTATGTCATGGACATTGTTTTGTTGATCTAATCATACAAACCAAAATGATTATTCTATCATATTAATTAGCGAAACGAAAACATGCCTTTTATATTTTTTGTTGTTACATATATGGTGCCCTTAATGTTTGGCTCCTAGGGCACCTATACTAGCAGTATGAGCTGACATCAATTATCTCAGTCTTTCCCAACTCTTTCACAATAGTTACTTTGGGTTATAGAACGGATAGGTTTGGGAGAGCACCTATAAATAGACGTCATCAGTCATGAGGTAAAAAATAAGAACAATTTTTTAGAGTGCCCAAGCTTTGACAATTTGATTTTAATTTTTCCCTCATTGTGTTCTTGAGTTCTTACTTGCCAACTGAGCTGTTAATCTGCCATTTGCTTACTAAGTTGGTGTAGGAATATAGCTTTCCATCTGAGAATATTTTGTAATCAAGCTTTGGTTGTGAAGCTTGAGGTTAGAATATGTTTGCTTTGTTTGGTTCCTTTAAAAACAAAGAAGTTTAGTTTTCTTGTTTTGGCCAGTAAAAACAAGGTGTAAAGGTTTTCTTGTGAGCCTAAAAAACAAAAGACTTTAAATGGTTTGCCTCTACCCAGAAGTGAAAAAGTTTAGTGGATTCAAACTCTCTAGTGAGTTAGAGGAGTGGACGTAGGTCAAAGAGGACCGAACCACTATAAATATTGGGATTTGATTTTCTATCTCTCACTTTCTCATTGCTTTAGTTTTGGGCAGTTGTGTTTTGGATTTATATTCTGTTTTCATTTACAAAAGATTTAAAAAAGATTTCAACTTTATGGAGAAATCCAATTCACCCCCTCTTGGATTGTCATATTGGGATTACATTTTGTATCAAAGCTTTGTGCTCAATATTTAAGGCTTAACCACCTTGAGTATGAGATCCAAAATGACATCTTTGGGAGATATGTCTAAATATGAAAGTTTGTCCATTAATAGAGCTCCATTCTTTGATGGCAGTGAATACATATATTGGAAGACAAGAATGATGATATTCTTGAAATGCGAAGCTAAAGAAGTGTGTGATGTAGTAGAGACGGGTCCATACATTCAAAGAAAACTGTGGAAGGAATCGAAACACTTAAACCAAAAGCCGAATGTACGGACTATGATAAGAAAATGGTTTTCTATAACAACAAAGCTATGCAATATGATGATGACTATGACTGAATGGAGTGCTGGTGTAGCTTTTAGTACAAACTCGAAACCCTTTCTCCCACATTGTCTTTGCACTAACGTGACTAATGGTATCCACTCGAATGAACCTCTTTGAATTGGTTAGGTCTACTAGAACCGAGAATCATTATTATATTTCTCACAAATTTTCTCTCTTTATGTGACACTCACAATTTCGGCCAAGCAAGAATATTAGCATCAAAAATTCTGCCAAGAATATGCACACATATATAGAGATGTGTGAAACCCTAGTCTAAGTTTACTAGATTTCTTCTTACTTGTCCTACAAGTATAATGATGACTTGGTTATGCTAAGACTCTTATTTATTTATTTGATGAATAAATAAATAAACAATATCCTATTTAATATATGTGTGCCAAAATTCCAAGACAAATAAGGATTAGGTTTTGTTTTCCTTGTCCTACAAGAATATGGAATCTTTTACTTGTCCTACAAGTAATATAATTCCTTTACTTGTCACACAAGAATATGAACTCCTATAAAATAAGATTGTGCCGAATTTTACATGGGTTTATTAATGGTATTGGACTTTTAATTACGTGATACATTATCATTATATAAATCACTCTATTAACAACATATATGGGCCAAATTTATGTCTCACATAAATATATCCAAAACATGTTTAATAAGTAACTTATATTAAAAGCCCATTACATTAGTGCATAATATCTTATATCATAAAACCCTAAATTATTAATTGTCTTAATAATTCAATCACCAAAAGAGCGAGTATTTGCAAGCCAATCCAATTCGTTCTAGTGTGTGACCCAATAGGCCCACTTGATATTGGCAATGACCCTTGTCCCAAAACTTGGGCCAAATGTCCATAAGTGGTATCTAGTAATACATTATGGCAACCCAAAATCAAGTCGAGTTGGTGATCCAGGTTAATCTTTTGCAGTTTGATATTTAGTCTTATTGCCTTATGATATCTCATTTAATCATAAGGCATGGTCACATGTCAACCTTATATTGCTTAGTGTGTTTCTTGATCCCAAGTAGATTGATATAACAAATGACATTGATAACCCTTTATCAATTCATTCGAGTATGCATGCATTTCATCAATCCTACTCATCAAGTGGCCAAAAGATATCACTCTTCCTAAGAGGAACACATTCGTCACTCTCAGTATCACTCCTCTGCAAGATTCATGGCATATCCAATCATAGCCTTTATTGTTACCCTACTACAGATAACGTTTGACTAAGTCAAAACATGTGATTCCTCAAATAGGAGACGATAGTGAGTATTTGGTCAGATGACTCAAATATCACCACAACATGAAAGCTACTTGTGACATTACTCCATGAAGTGCTCTCATAGAGGACCAGTCCAATACATGTCCCCCAACATGCATCTATGTTCTAAGTAACATCCAATATCCATAATCAGTAAAACATGATTATCCTCTTAGCAACATACTTACCTTAGTTTATTATCATTCTTATGATAATAATCGATTAGGGACATTTATAATAGTATTCTATTTACCTTATGGTTTTACTATCAAGTCACACACTTGATGACATTAGGAAGAATCAACTATTCATGGAGATTTTATCTTCATAAAACTTATAATATTTCATAGATATGAAATAAAATGCCTCTTAGTGCACTAAAACTAATAGTTACAAGTGTAACAAGGCCGGACATGTAAAACAAGAATGTCTTCTTGTCAAAAAGTACTCCAAGTTTTCCAAAAAGAAGAAAAGAAATGCAATGAAGGAAACTTGAAGTGATAGTGATGATAGAAGCTAAGAGAGGATGAAGAGCAGAAGAAATGGAAAATCTGTGTTTGATGGCAAGCGAAATGAATCTTCAAGTGATGAGGAAGATGAGGTAATTGACGACTACACCTTTGATGAATTACATGATGCTTTTGATGAATTTCAAAAGCTTGGTGTCAAATATTTTGTTTAAAGAAAATTTCAAATGAACTTGGCGTGAAATTGAATGCTTTGAGTAAAGAGAAAATGGCTTTGGTTGAGGAAAACTCAGTTTTAGAGAAAGAAGTTGAAAAGTTTTCTTTTATTGCCATTAAGCTTACAAAAAGGGAAGAGAACCTTAAGAAACTACTTCGATTTCAAAGACAATCTCTATCCAAATATGGCTTGGGCTACAACTATTTCACAACCAAAAAATATTCTAAAACTGTTTTTGTAAAATAGAGCACCATAGTTGATAATGCATGTACTTATTATGGTGACCATGGACATATTGCACATACTTACAAGTTGAGATTGACTAGATATGTTAGGACTAAGAGAATATGGGTTCCAAAAGGAACAATTGTTCCCAATTTAGTTAAGAGTAACCTACAAGGACCCAAAAAGATTTGGGTACCAATTTCAAACGTTTGATGTGTCTTTGTAAGTTTGCATGAGAGCAAAGGCCAAGAAGAATATATGTTATCTTGATAGTGGCTGATCTCATCATATGACTGGTGACAAAGCCATGTTTTCACAAATTGCTTCAAGAAATGGTGGTTATGTCACATTTGGTGATAATGACAAAGGTAAAATAAATAGTGAAGGTAAGGTGGGTAAGTCTCCTAACCCAACCATTGATAATGTCCTGTTTGTTGATGGATTAAAGCACAACTTATTGAGTATTAGTCAATTTTGTGATAAAACTACAAAGTTGTGTTTGAGCCTACCAAATGCAGTGTTTTTTATTCAAATGGTGATGTTTTCTTGATTGGTTTTAGACAAAAAAATGTTTATGTTGTTGATTTGTTTGATTCAAAAGTCTTTAATGAAAAATGCCTAATTGTTGTAAACAATGATTCTTGGTTATGGCATAAGAGATGAGGACATGCTAGTATGCATATAATCTCAAAATTGAGCAAGCATGATTTAGTCAAAAGATTGCCAAAACTCAAATATGAGAAAGATCTAGTTTATGATGCATTTGTCATGGGAAAGCATTCAAGGTCTTCATTTCATAGTAAGAACATCATTTCCACATACAGACCATTAGAATTGTTGCATATGGATTTGTTTGGTCCTATGAGCACCTTAAGTCTAGGTGGTAAGGCATATTATTTCATCATTATTGATGATTTCTGTAGATTCACCTGGGTATTCTTTCTAGCTTATAAACATGAGGCATTTCATGCATTTGAGTCATATAGCAAGAAGGTTCAAAATAACAAAAAGGATATGCTATTACTTCTATTAGAAGTGATAGAAGAGGTGAGTTTACATGTGAGCCATTTGAGACCTATTGTGAGGAGTATAGTATTAGTCATGAATTTTCTGGTCTAAGGACTCTCAACAGAATGGTGTTGTTGAAAAAATAATAGGACTTTACAAGAAATGGCTAGGACCATGCTTAGTGAGAATAACCTCCCCAAGTATTTTTGGGCCAAGGCGGTTAACACCACATGTTATATAGTGAATATGGCATATATTCGATCCATACTTAAAATGACTCCTTATGAGTTGTGGAAAGGTAGGCAGCCTAACATCTCATACTTTCATGCATTCGGATGCAAGAGTTATATATACAACAATGGAAAAGAAGCCTTAGGAAAATTTGATTCTAAATTCGATGAGGGCATTTTCCTTGGATATTCATATATTTCCATAGCTTATAGAGTTTACAACAAAAGGCTTGAGAAGATAGAAGAATCCATTTATGTTGTCTTTGATGAAGCTAACAATTTTGTGCTTAGAATTGTTGATGATAATGATGCAAGCTTAGATGTTGGTGAAAAGATTAAGGATCTTAAAATCAGCGATCAATAAGAAGAGACTTTCAAACCAAAACAAGATGACTTAAAGGATGAGAAAGCAAAAGAATTGCCTAAAGAGTGAAAATATGCCAAGTCACATTCAAAAGATCTCATTATAGGAGATGCATCAAAAGGACTCATCACCAGATCAGCTATGGAACAAGCTACAAATTTTGCATTCATTTCTCAAGTAGTGCCAAAGAAAGTTGATCAAGCTCTACAAGATGAATATTGGATTCTATCCATGCAAGCTAAGCTAAATCAATTTAAGAGAAATGAGGTATGAGAGTTAGTTCTACGGTCGAATGGATTTATGACTATTGGAACAAAATAGGTGTTCAGAAACAAGGAGAATGAAGAAGGCAAAGTAATCACAAACAAGTCAAGGATAGTAGCTCAAGGATACTTACAAGAAGATGGCATAGATTTTGAGGAATCTTTTGCACCAGTGGTAAGATTAGAAGCTAAATGTTTGCTTCAAAGATTTTAAGTTGTTCCAGATAGATGTAAAAAGTGCTTTTTTAATGGATACATCAAAGAAGAGGTATATATGGAATAACCTCCTAGATTTCTAGATCCTTACCATGCAAACCATGTGTACAAGCTCAAGAAGGCTCTATACGGATTAAGGCAAGCCCCTAAAGCTTGGTATGAAAGGTTGAGTCAATTCCTATTGGACAATGGTTTTGGTAGAGCTAAAGTTGATAATACTCTTTTTACTTTGCATAAAAATGGTAATTTACTCTTAGTACAGATTTATGTTGATGACATAATTTTTGGTGCAACTATTGAATATTTGTACAATAAGTTGTTAAAGTTAATGCAAAAGGAGTTTGATATGAGCATGATGGGAGGGCCTAGCCACTTTCTCAGACTGTAAATCAAGCAGACAAAAAGTGGCATCTTCATCAATCAAAGCAAATACATCTATGACATATTGAAAAAATATAGGATGCAGAAAGCTAAAACCGCTTCAACTCCTATGAGTACTACAATCAAGCTCACCAAAGATTAGTAAGGACAAGGAGTAGATGAAAAGCTTTATTGAGGTATGATTGGATCTCTCCTTTTTCGTACTGTAAGTTGACTAGAGATTATGTTCAGTGTATGTTTATGTGCTCGTTTTCAATCTAGTCTAAAAGAGTCACATTTGAGTAATGTAAAAAGAACTTTCAAATATTTGATTGGAACTAAGAATGTAGGCTTATGGTACAATAAAAATGATAGCTTTGATTTGGTTGGCTATGGTGATGCTGATCATGCAGGAAGCCAATGAGACAGGAAAAACACTTCGGGTATTTGCCAATTCCTAAGCAATGCATTGGTGTCTTGGTTCTCAAAGAAACAAAATTGTGTTACACTTTCCACTGCTAAATCTGAATATGTAGTAGCTGGTAGTTGTGTTGCTCAAATTTTATGGATCAAACAACAACTTTTGGACTTTAAATTTCATTTTCAAACGTTCCAATTAATTGTAACAACATTAGTCCTAGTAATATTTCCAAAAACCCAATTCAGCATTCAAGAACAAAGCATATAAATATAACACATCATTTTATTCGTGGTCATATTCTCAAGGGAGACATTGAACTTGATTGTGTCTCTACAACTGATCAGCTTGCTGATATTTTAACAAAACCCCTTGATGAAAAGAATTTTATGTCTATTCATAGAAGGATTGGAACGTGTGATTTGAATGAGTTTTCATTATTTGTGCTAAATTTATGTTCATCTGCATTCATGAATACATATACTTCGAAATGATCATTGTGCATGAAATCATTGAAGTTGGAAAGAACAAAGTTCTAAGCATTATTTTGTGCAAAAATATTGTGCTCGTTTAAGGTGGCATAACACACATAATTGTATCGGTTTTGGTTACTAAGTGCATTGAAGTGCTGCTGTGTGCACAAATCATTACTGGACTCATGCTAAGCATATTGGAAAGTGTGCTATGTACTTTGATGATTATGGTTATCTAGTGGGGTTGTATTGTGCGCCTTACATGTCATACTGTGCATATTGTCGAGAGTGGAATCAATTCTGAAACTTCAAGGGTGATAGCTCTAAGTGCATTGTACTATTTATAAGGCACGTAGAGTATGGGATAGTGGCATTGGGTTCAAAGGTTGCAAATCTACAGACGTAGAAGGTTGTGCAAGGTATGCAAAAGGCTTTACGTAGTATCCTTCTATGAATACTATGTCCAAACTGGCGGACTACTCTAAGTGCATAAAATGGAACAAGTCACGTAGATGGCATTTTTGTCTATTCAGTGTGCGTAGAACATGTTGCTACATACATTGAACTTAACTCTTCATATCTGAACAGTTCTACCCAAAGCCATGTCCAAGTGTGTTGAAGAATATGCTATGTAAGTAGGTCATCACAGACTTATAAACAACGTATTTAGGATATTCATCTGTGCACGTAGAGGTTTTTACCTCATAAAAACCCAAATCATCGCTTCTCAATACACTTGAAATTCAAAACCCTAATTTTGTTCCCAACAATTCGTTCTCTCAACTCAAACTTTAAATTCCACTATAATCAGATCTTAAATGTTTTCAAACTCTCAAACCCACTCACAAATTTCCAAATTCCCTTAAAATAAAAAACCTTAATACACCGTATGTTCTCTATTTCTCACAACTAAGGTAGCAGTAACTGTTCAAATGGCGCAAAAGAAGAAAACTGAGATTCGAAAAAAAATGGTTCACGACACACACAAGAAACCTGACAAAGGTGAACCATCTAAGGGTGTAAAGAGGCCCAAAGATAGTCGACCAGTTTTCACATCATCAAGTGTTTCGTTTCACCTCCGTCCAAGAAATCCAAAAGGCAGAAAGGAGTTGCTACTCAAGAGGAATTTGATTCTACGAGATTTGTTGATGGAAAAGCTGCAAAACTGTTCAAGCTCTTGGAAAATGTTCAGTTCTTAGACTCCAGGTTATTTGATTTCAGATCATTGAAAGAAGGAGGGTTAGACTTGGAAGATGATTTCAGAAGATTTGGAATCTGAGATTTCTGTGTCGAAGCATCCATGTTTCTATCCCAACCTGGTAAGAGAATTTTATGCTAATGCCAGGCAGTGAGTTAATGAAGATGAGGAGGATATACTGTTTTATCAATTTGTAGTGGTTGCAAGTAGGGTAAACATAATGGATATTATGGTAGATAAGAAGTTACTAAACAAACTCTTGATGTTGTCAATGGTTGGAATCCAAGTGAAGCGTGAAAAAGGCGTAAAAGAATATGTGGATATGGAAGGCAACACCACTATTGTTGACACTAATTTAACAAGGATATATATATGTTTGACAGATTTGGTGTCATGGAGATTGAGGATATTGAGAAGCAGTTGTTAGACCAAAATGATTTTGGCATGAAATGGAAAATGGTCCACACTGCTTTTATGAAAATCTTGCAGCCTAACTCCCACACACAGTCTCCAATGATGAATCAAGATGAAGTCACATTGTACTTGCTAATGAAGGAAGAGCAAGTCAATTTTGGTTGGGTAGTCGTGGACTGTATGCTTGACAAAGTGAAGATCTTCAATCTTCCAACCTTTTTGGTAAAGGATCGACAGAGAGCCAAAAACATGCCTTTCGCAAGCCACCTTATGAAGATTTTCAAATTTTACAAAGTGCCAATGAATGAATCTGATGCCTATCACATTCAGGAATCAATAAATATTAGAACAAAGTCACTCCGAAATATGAGGCTCTAGAGGATTGTGAATCGAGGGTATGTTTTCCAGCCTTATCTTAGAGAACTGGCAAAATGTACCATAAAAGGGATGAGCACAGAATGCCCAAACCTGATGAGATGGTATTTCTCTGAAGAATCTCTGAAGAGAAGAGGAAATTGCCAAAAGGCGTGAAGAACACACTGCAAGAAGGGAGGAAGAAGTTGAGAGAGCAACAAAAGAAGTCAGAGTTGAGGTTGATTTAGCCGCCAATTTAAGTTCTATCATTGTCACTTAAGTTGAACTCTTAGAGAAGGAGTTTGAGGAACATAAAGTGGACACAACTTCAAATTTTGAAGCTATTATCAATATGCTTCAAGAGAATTTCAGAACTCTCTTGAGTATCTGAGAGGAAATTCGAGGTTTGAAGTAAGATCAACCTCCTCAACAGCCTCTAGCAGTGAAAAATGATGAAGAAAAGGAAAATGAAATGACACTTGAGTGAGCACGGGAAATTGTATGTCTATACAAAGAACTTGTTGGAGAACTTGATGAGGACTCAACCGATTCTAATCAGAGTAATGATCGATCACCTTCTATAGTTGTTGACCTCGAAACTGAAGTACCTAAAGTTTAGGAGACTCAATCCTATACAGTTGAAGAACCAGAAGAATAATCAGCTGGAAACAACCATGAACCATCTAATCTAAATAAGCCGGATATGGATGAGGATCACGATGAGGCAAAAATTGCTGAGGAACCACTTATTGAGGAACCACTTGATGATGAAGAAATGGTTGACGCTTCAGAAATAGAATTTGAGGTACCTCAAGCGGAAGAGGACAAAACTGCGACTGAAATGCCAGGGAGGAAAGACCTGAACCTCAGATGCCAGTTGAAGTAGCCAGACCTGAGCTTGAGATACAAGGGGCATAGGAGAGAACTGAGACTGAGGTATCCATGGCAGAAGACATACCTCACTCTGAGACTTCTACTATCGTGCCTCATGAGCAGATATCAGAAAAGAAAAAATAACACCCCTCTTCATCTTCTCAAAGGCGCTCAAGCATTTACAAAGATCTTGACCAGTTGAAGAAAATGAGGGAATAATTCATGCAAAAGTTTGTAGGTCCAGATTTCAAGGTATCATCCTCATCAATTGACTCTAAATCCAGTGATTCTGGTGATTCTTCAAACTGGGGGTTTTCGTTTCCTCCATCAGGTCTTCCACCTCCATGTTGGAATTCATGACTACTATATGACATTCATAAGCATACAACACTGTGAAAATAACAAAAAAATTAGTCTAGAATTCCACCAAGGATCCATGCACATCAACATATACAATTAGGGTTAGAAGGTCTACCTTATATCCAAAGCTCTTATGTTCGATCAAATGGAATATTGGTGTAGCTTTTAGTATAAACTCGAACCACGCTTTGCTCACGTTGTATTTTTGTGAACGTGTCTATAGGTATCCACACAAACAAACTTACCTTGAATTGGTGAAGTGTACTAGCACCCTTTTAGAATCTCTATTCTAATGCTCACAAAATAATTCTCTCTTTGTAAGTGGCACTCACAAATTCGGCTTTGCCTTGAATGAATGAGTGGCAAGGTGCACATCCTATTTATAGGCATATGAGGAGACCTAAATAGGTAGCACAAAGTGAGCCAAAATAGCTCTCCTTGCCCTCCGTGAATTCGACCAACATCCTATTCAAGAGAGGGTGTGATGAATTCCTAACTAGTCATACTAGGGTTTGCCTATTCTTGTCCTACAAGAACAATCACTTCCTAATTAATTTTTCCATATACAAATTAGGGTTTTATTTCCTCAATAACAACTCCTAATCAGTCATAGACTCCTAATTAGCAAGTGCATAGCCAAAATTCTCCTTGTCACACAAGGAAAGTGATTCCTAAAAAATAGGAAGAGTAGAGCCGAATTTATCCCTCCTATTTTAGATTTATTATGCTGAATTTCTTCTCCCTTAATTAGGATGATTTGAGCCAAAATTCACATGGGTTATTAATGTCATTGAGCTTTTAATTATATCATACATTATCATTTAATAAATCACTCATATGGGCCCAATTATGTCTCACATAATTAATTACCCATAACCATGGTAATTAGTGATTTATATTAAAAGCCCATTACATTAATGGACTATGTATTAAATCTTATCTAAGACATAAATCATAAAACCTTGAATTATTATTGATTAATCAAATTAATCATCTTAATAATTCAATCACATTTTCGAACCAGTCCAATTCGTTCTTGTGTGTGACCTAATAGGCCCACTTGAAATTGGCAATGAGCCTTTGTCCGAAACCTTTGGGCCCAAAGTCCATAAGCGGTATCTAGTAATACATTATGGCAACCCAAAATTGAGTGGATGTTAGTGATCCAAGTTAACATTTCACAGTCTGATATTTAGTCCTATTGCCACATAATATCTCATCGAAGCACAACGCATGGTCACATGTCAACCTTATATTGCTTAGCATATTTCTCGATCTCAAGTAGATTGATATAACATATGACATTGATAAAAACCTTTATCAATTCATTCGAGTATGCATACATTCCATCAATCCTACTCATCAATTGGCCAAGAGATATCACTCTTCATAAGAGGAACAAATCCATCACTCTCACTACAACTCATCTACATGATTCATGACATATCCAATCATAGCATTTATTATCACCCTGTTATGGATAATGTTTGACTAAGTCAAAATATGTGATTTTCATGTAGGAGTCGATAGTGAGTTTCAGTCAGAGGACTCAAACATCACCACTGCATGAAATCTTCTTTGCGACAACGATCCATGAAGAGCCTTCATAGCGGGCCAGTCGAATATATGTTCTCCAACATGTATCTATGTTCTAAGTTGATATCTTATATTTATCATTCCCATGATAATGACCGATTAGGGACATTTAGAATAATATAAATTTATCCTTATAGTTTTACTATCAAGTCACACACTTGATGGCATAAGGAAGAATAAATTATTCATGGAGTTTTATCTCCATAAAAAAAATAATATTTCATAGAAATAAAATTCCTCTTTATTAAATAAACCAAATGACAATGTATACATGATTGGGTTAGGGCACACAAAACTAACGCTCCACCAATTATTGCACCTGAACTAGTTATCATTCCAGATTACATCGCACACGACCAAGCTCATCAGAAATGGATCAGGGCAGTGGAATGACTGTTAGAAGAAGAATGAGCCAAATTAGCCAGCATGACTCCAATTCTCGAAGTCATTGAATTATCTGATGATGATGATGACGAGGGCTCAATTTTTGATCTATTGTTTTGCACATTTCTAGTTAGACAAACACTTTGATCAAATTGCACCATCTTTGCATGAGCAAGACAAGACACAAGTTCTTTCTCCGGTGGCAAAAGACCTATCAGACCATGATTCAAAGTCTTCTCAATCCTCTCAGTGATTTTCCATAGCATTCGATCCACATGTCATACATACATGTTGCACTTCATATCTTTTTCATGTTTTTATGTGTATATCAGATCCGTGTATGTTTGCTCTATCAATGAAACTGATGCTTTCTATATTTTTGTGTTATTTTCTCTAAATCTATCCTATGCTTTCTTGTTAGCATTATTTTTTCTATTATAACAAAAAGGGGGAGAAAATGTGAATATGACAATAGTTTGTTTAATTATGTTCTTGAAGGTTATGCTTATGTTCTGATTGATCTGATGTACGATATAATGTGATTAAAAATTGTGTGCTAACAATCGGATAAGGCTTAACAACCTTGATCAAATTTGTTTTAGTAACTTAGAAACAAGTGCATTGATTGAGAGGGAGTGCAAACTCTTTCAATGTTTTGTTATCATAAAAAGGAGGACATTATTGAACTAGTTTTGGTTAATATGTAAACTCCTAAATTTTTGATAATTTAATAAAACAATTGAAATAGTTAAGCTATGCACATTCTACAACCCTCTAAGCATGTTGATGTTGGAATTCACGGCTAAAATATGACATTCATATACATACATGGCAGCGGATATAACAAAAATTTAATGCCTTGAATTCCCCCAAGGACCCATGCACATCAACATATATAATTAAGGTT
>CAODLS011581723.1:0-12058 GCA_948243855.1 Flueggea neowawraea
GGGGAGGCGCATAAGCACAATGAGGTGTACAAGACAATCAGAAAGATGCAACATCTCATGGAGGGGAGCAAGGTATTCAAAGAAATTCAAGATCTCAAGGAAGCGTGCAGAGAGGCCTAGGAGCCCGAAGTGATGCACAAGAAGATCAAAGAGGTGCACACGAAGCCAAAGAAGGCGAAGGGATCCAAGGATGCACAAGAGCTCAAACTGGTGTTGGAGTATTGATAATTTCCAATCCTATAGTCCCTCTCAGTGAGTATGAGGCACTGGAGCATGAGACAGAGGAGAATCAAAAGATTATCAAAGAGATGATGATCATGTTCAAATAGAATTTTCCTTAGATGTCACTTCCACCAACTTTGCAGGTCTTTGCCTGAAGTAAGAATTCAATGCTCATGAAAAAAATATTTTGAAAAGACACCATTAAGATCCTCTTTCTAGCATCTTACGATATCCAAAGCATCAAATTCCCCAAGAAAAAATTGCTACTATAAGAGAGAAAGAAAAAGCAAATCTCCAAAAAGACAAGGAAAAATTCAAGAATGTGAAGGGAACACTTCTAAATGAAATTTCCTTTGCAGAAGAATTTTTCCTTAGATTCCAGAGGAAAATTCAAGAAGGTAGGGAGAGCACTTCCAAAGGAAATTTTCCTTGCAGAGGAAATTTTCCTAAGATTCCAACCAATCGTGTTCTTCTACAAGAGTTCTTCTAAAAGAAGAAAGAACTGACTCCCAAAAAGACAAAGAGAATTTTCCTTGATCATCCTCTGGAATTCCTTAAGACTCCAAAAAAAGCGTGTTCCTCCAAATGAAGAAGAAAGAGATGACTTTAAGAAAGACAAAGAGAATTTCTTTTGATCATCCTCCTAAGACTTCAATGAGGCATGTTCCTCTAAGGGCAAAAGGAAGAGCTGACTCTCACAAAGGCAAACAGATTTCCCTTGATCATCCTCTAGAATTTTCTAGGACTCCAATGAGGCATGTTCCTCTAAGGGCAAAAAGAAGAGCTAACTCTTACAAAGGCAAATAGATTTCCCTTGATCATCCTTTGGAATTCCTTAAAACCCCAAGAAATTGTGTTATTCCAAGGGAAGAAGGAAGAGTTGACTTCCAAAAAAGTAAGAAAAAAATCGAAAAGGTTATAGAGAGCTCCTATAGAGAAATTTTCATAAGACTCCAACCAAATGTGTTTCTCTAATGGAAGATGGAAGAGTTTCAAATGGGCAAGAAAAAATTCCCAACGATTATGGAGAGCACCTACAGGGAAATTTTCTTTAAAGCTCTGACCAAGAAGATGGAGCAAGACATTCAATCCTTGATGACGTTGAAGGATGTGGTTGACATGAAGAAGATTGTAGAAGAGGTGCTGGAACAGAAGAAGTTAGTTTCAGCAGAAGAGGCGCAACTAGGGGGACGAAACCCCTCAACCAAGGAAATTATGGAGTGGCCATTGCCCAAGAAATTCAAAAGGCCTCTATTGCCTTCATTCAAGAAGAAGGAAGATCCTCACAAACACTTACAAACTATGAAGTTTTCATAGTTCTCCATAGATGGGAAGACACAATTATGTTATTGTAGAAGAGGTCCTGGAATAGAAGAAATAGTTTCAGCAGAAGAGGTGCAACTAGGGGGACGAAACCCCTCAACCAAGGAAATTTTGGAGTGGCCATTGCCCAAGAAATTCAAGAGGCCTCTATTGCCTTCATTCACGAGGAAGGAAGATCTTCACAAACACTTACAAACTACAAAGTTTTCACAGTTCTCAATGGATGGGAAGACGTAATTATGTGCAAGACATTTTCTGTTACACTGAAGGATCTTGCGGGGACATGGTTCAACAGCTTGAAGGAATCCTCAATCTACTCCTCTGCTCAACTAAGGAAATAATTCACCAATGCACTCACCATCCATAACAAACGAAAGAAGGGTACTATATGCTTATTGAGCATTAGGCAATGAGAAAGAGAAACTTTGAAACAACACATTGATAGGTTCAGGAATGTGACCTTAGAAATCTAGGAGATACAACCAGGGGTTGTTGTGGCAGCACTACTCCAGGGAACACATTCAATACATATGCAAGAATCTCTATCCCTTGATCAACCAAAAAATTTGGCTAACTTGTTCACTCTCATAAATACATCCTACAAGAAGAAGTCATGCTAAGAATCGAGACATAAAATAATAAAGACTGAAAAAGAAAAGAAAGAGAAAATCAGGAGGAGTTTGAAAAGACATATTTGGGGACTTGAGGAGATCATTGATGATCACCAAAGGTAATACAAGAATAGATGTATGCTTCACAGCATAAACATTGTAAAATTTTTATGTCTGATTAATGATTTTGCATCCGCACTACACTTTCATGGTTCATGTCATTATTATATGTCCATATGCTTATACGCTTCACAATTGCAACAAGGATAATAAATTTTGACATAGAAATCAAGAAACAAAATAAAGGCTTGCAAGAAAATTTGTAGAAAAATATGTGAAACCTTGCATACAAATAAGACGTGGTGTTCACGGAAAAATAAAATCCATAAGACGTGTGACAACCCTTGCATACCAATAAGGCAAGGATTTGTCATAAATCACGCATGAATATCCACTCGAAAAATAAGACGTGTGACAACCTTGCATACAAATAAGACAAGGGGTTGTCGTAAATCACGCAAGAATATTCAATCGAAAAATAAGATGTGTGACAACTTTGCATACAAATAAGGCAAGGATTCGTCGTAAATCGAGTAGAAAAATTCGATAAGACGTGTTCAAATGTTCATCTCGCACGATAATAAGACGAGATTGTTCATAAGTGCACACAGAAAAATTTGTTTAAGACGTGTAGTTGTATGACTGCCTTGCATGTCAATAAGACGAGGTTGTTCATAAGCTCACGCTGGAAAATTTGGTAAGACATGTGGCTATATGTCCATCTCGCTTGTCAATAAGACAAGATTGTTCATAAGCACACACACACAAATTTGCTTAAGGCGTGTAGTTCTATGACTGCCTTGCACACCAATAAGACAAGGTTGTTCGTAAGCGCACGTAGGAAAATTTGGTAAGACGTGTGGTTGTGTAGTGACCTTGCACACCCATAAGACGAGGTTGTTCATAAACGTGTAAAAAAATTGCTTAATATGCAAGAGTGTATGACCTCTTTACAAGCCAACAAGATGAGGTTGTTTATTAGTACGCATAAGAAAATTTCCTTAAGCACGTGTAGGAAAATTTCCTTAAGCACAAAAAGAGAAATTTGCTTAAACGAGCATATAGGCAAAGAAATGGATATGAGTTTGGTGAAATGATTGAGGATCCAGTCATTAGTAGATGAACGTTCCACAAACACCTCGAAACATCACGAAACTGGCATGAGGTATCCTTAGTTAATGTAAGAAACAATGTCTTCCTTTGGAATGGGGAGCTTCTGAAAGAACGAATGAAAATTCAAACAATCTATGAATAATTCTTAGACACTTCTTGTTGAAGAGTTTGTACATTTGATAATTCCACGACAGAGCTTATGAAAAGCCTTAGTTGAAGAAGGCAAATTTCAAAGTAGGGAAATCTAACTTGCTCCATATTTGAGAAAGATGAGTAGGGAATCACTTCCTGGGTACTCCAAAGGCCTCTCAATGATTGTTTGACTTGTTTAGTACACACCGTCCTAATTGGTGGGTGTAAGCAATTTTCAATAAATAGAACAAAAATCATACGGAAAATATATATTGGATAAAATATAAATAAAAAATATTTATTCTACATTAATGCGTTGGAACGTACCTCCAAATTTGGTGAAAAAATTGTGCCATAGTAGCCTGAAAAATAATTGAAGGAAACCTATAAAAAAAGGTGATGAATAAAAAGAAAATTTTTTAATCATGTGTGGGCAGCACTACGAGGAGGAAATAAGCCTAGATCTAACGGCCAAAATAGAGCCATGCATCATAATCGGATAGAGAAGAATAATCCAAGAAAATACGCATTCAAATACGGACATAAACAATTCACAATCGTGAGCTCAAATATTGCTGGTCAAATTTAGCCACATCATGAAATCTGACGGTTGACATTTGATCACAAAACATAGAGTCAGGTGCAGCTAATCTCATTTGAGCTCAAATCCAACATATGTCACACTCCCATGTAGCCAAATTGGAGGGACCAAAAGAGCCTCAATAACATGGGATCTAGTGCGACGCGACTCGCGGTAGTCAGGTGCACATCAAGCCGGATGGCTTCATTGCGGCACGCGACACGATCTGAACAACTCCCCTACGTAATCCAGTGTGACGCGACACCAACTCATTTGTTGCATTCGGATCCGTCGGTTTCAGACCGGCCATGTGGCCTAATCGGACGGTTTCAGATTGTTCTGCTCCAATACTCTTGATTTCACTGATTTTTTTGATGGGCTAGGATATCTGACCATCAAAACAACAACAAGAACCGATATGGACCGTCAAAAGGAAAAAATATTGGATGATCGATTTTTTTGGCACGGTCGGTGGTCCGGAATGCCATCAGTCATTCTTCAAAAGGTGGATCTTGTGTGACGGGTTTTGGTGGCAAAGATGGTAAATCGGAATGCCAATCAATCACGTTTCAAGAGGGAAAGCTGAACATGACGGATTATTTTTTGGCACAGTCAATGGACCAGAATGCCATCGGTCATTATTCAAAAGGTGGATCTCATGTGACGGGTTTTGGTGGCAAAGATGGTAGACTAGAAGGCCAACCAGTCACGTTTCGAGACAGAGACATGGGTCATAAGATACTCCAAATCACCATGATCTCATACCAAAACCAAAACAAAGAAAGAAAAACAAGTGAAATATAAATTAAACAATAAAAACCCCACATTTAAGAACATTTTTTAAGAAAAAAATATTTCGTGTGGCCTTAAAAACTTCCTACCAATAGAAAGAAAAAATTAATTTTATGATATTAAAAATAGCAAATTAGTGCATAACAGCACGATTTAAAAAAATGTATTTGATTAAGGCACATAATACATGACCGAGATTGAGAAAAGAGTTAGAGATAAAATTTTACACACGATGCGTGGCAAGCAGTACAAGGAGTATTCTTCAAATCATGCAGATAGTAAAAAAAATCAATGCCACAAAATCACCTTTTCTATTGAGATGGAAAGCAATGGAATTAACTTTGGAAAGAGCAAATTTTCTTTGAAAATTGGAGAAAGCAAGAATAGAATTGGGACAGAAGGTGGCAGCAAAAATATGTGTGCATATAGGTTATGGTTACAAAGAGTAAATGTATCCATCCATAAGTTATGGGTGGCGGCGACGTTGATGAGAATTTGAGTGGAATTAAAACATTGGTTTCCGAATCAGGAAAGAAGAACTACATTTCAGATTGGATTTGCACAATACATCTTTAGTCCCTCAAATTTACAAGACTTATAAGAATACTCCTCATAATATGAAAATTACTCACAAAGGCCCCTATGTTTTACACTACGACAATTTTTTTTAAAAAAATCATGCAATTTATTTGCGATCAAGTTATTACTCCTATATTTAGGAAACCCAAATATAAGAATGGGGAGTCATTGATGTGATATGGGTTGAGACTTATTAAGCTCGTTAAGATTCACAAAATCCAATAAGGCCCAGATGAAAGCCCATAAAAAAGCACACCTAAAGCCCACAAAGAGAGATCCATCTTCTAGAAAGAATTTGTTAGACACGTTTATTCCATTAAATACTTTATCAATACATTTGAATTTCAAGGGAAATTCTCCCTCGTTTTATCAAATCAGTTAAAACGTGAGGAAATCAGGGAAAAAGATAAGAAAGTAATCAATAGATACATGAAAATCTTTTTTGAAGATTATTCTTAGTCACTCTATAAATAGCTATCTCCTCTTCACAGAAAGATATGCCTCATTTGCTTAATACTTGCCAAAATTCTCTCTAAAAATACTCGTCTGACTTGAGTATCAGAGTGTAATCAGAGAAAACAACTATCGACCTCTGATCGAATTTATTTTGCAGGAATCAATTGAAGGCTTAGCGACTTTCCAACTTCATTGTTGTTTAGGCAACAACAATACCACTCTTATTGCCGCTATTAAAATAATAATTTTTTTATAAGTTAATTTATTCGGTAGAAATTACACGGTATGTGGCAGACAACTTTCAAAATTTTAAAATGGAATCCAATGACATTTTAATAAAGAAAATGGCACTTTTTAAGACTCTCTCTCTACATATAAGTGTGTGGGCGTCGACAATATGATGAAGCGACGAAGACGCGATAGTTTAGGTGAAGGAGAAGGGCTGACGATGACAACACAATGAAGATGCAATGTGATCTGTTGCTATTCACGTGAGGAGAGGCGGTGACAATAGCTGCAATCTGTCATATGTAAAATTATCTACTCAGTATCTAAATTTTTCCAAAATTATAAGATGAATTCCAAACATGATTGAGCACTGAAAAATTTTACCAAACTTAGTTCTATCAAACTATAATTTTAGTTATAAATTATTATTTTTATACACTTGTGTATATATTTGTACATATTTTGCACACCTGTGTGCATCTATGTACACTTTTACAAAATGAATTTTTAAAAAAAGTAGAGAAATTTTGCAGAAGTCAAAACATTTACCGTCTCATTTTATATACTTGTGTACATTTTTGTATATATTTTGTACACATGTGTACACTTGTCATGACCTAGGTTTGGCCATGACTGATATACGAGGCTAGCCGAACAGTAGGTCTGGTCCATCCTGCACAAACAACGGATAATCAAACCATCTATCCGTTTCATTTATTAAAAGTATTTATTAAACAATATTTCTATATAAATATAAGTAATACAAAAACATATTTCTATATATGTGAACATAAGTATAACACAATAATGTCACTATATCAAAATGAGTGTACAAATATTTGTGAGTAAATCTGGGTAACAAAATATACCTAGTAACCCACTAGCATTCTGGTGTGGAGCTCTGATACAAAAACACAAAAGCCTGACCAAAAGGGCACTCATTAGCAGAATGGAATGCCTATTTGAGAACGAGTTGTCAAACAGTTGCTGGAATAAAAAACACTTGAAATGTTAAGCCACAAAAGAATATGAGAATACTCAGTGGAGGGATAACACTCTAGAGTGACTCTAGGTTCTCACATAAACTATTTTGAAAATAGTTCAAAAATACTGCATACATATATATGCTTATATACTATTAATATACACACCATATATATATATATATATTAATATTACTTAAAAAAAAATTCAAAATAGTAAATGGAAAACAACATGCAGGGCAGGCATAATAATTATTACCAAAATAATTATTAATACATAGTATTAGACGAGGAACCAGAAGTAGACAAAATCAGATTAGGTATGGACTACTGCCACCAGAATATAATCACTTGTTTATGGCCAGACATATAGGCTATCACGTTACCCTAGTCACTAGGCCTTGATAGAGCATTGATATACCAAAATCTATGTTACCTTGTAGTTAAGTGTCTCAAATCAGAATAATTAATGTAAATATATTAAACAGATAGGCATACAGAGTGAACGATTACTTACAAAAAATATATAATACATTTCAAAACAGATTGTTTTATAGAAATACTTTACATAATCAGATTTTAGGATTACCCATCCTTTATTTAGTCAATATTACATACAAAAGTCCGAACATAGTAAAAACAGAATAAATTTCTAAAACACAGGCTACATATCCTATATGTCTAGAATGACATCTAACTCACTTGGATGTCAAGTTAGAAGATCCAGTCAAGCAGCACTGGTGGATGACTGGTCATCTTGGTAGGTACAAGAAGTTGAAAATAGACATATCGAAACGGGGTCAAATACGGTATTGTGGTAATACGAAAACGCATGAGATACATATGCAAACCCAAATCCTCGACAACATAGGAATTACTATTACGATCGAATATTTAACCTTCTTATCAATAATCGAGCGTTTCGTAGAATTAAAAACTTAGTCCCCTCAAATTTTAACAAATTCCAGCTTAGCCCCTAAGACCTCGACAAATTACAAGTCAATCCCTAAACTCTTGAAAACTTACCAATTATATAATTATATTCCAGACCTCAAACAATTGAAATTTCATATTTTAGTCACTACGGCAGAAATTTTATCAAAACACCCCCAAATTCGTCCAAACTGACACCAACTGTTCCAAATCATCTAGATCACCTCAAAACATGTTCAATTCCATCAACAATCTATTACACAAATAAAACAATAAATCGTCAAATTCCTAGCCATTCTCTCACCAACCCTAACCCATTACCAAAACAAACTCCAATCTTCAATTCCCATCCTAAATCCATACATTTTCATGTCTATTCTAGTGTAATCTAACAAAATATAACTCAAATCCCACCAATCTCTTCCAACAATTCGAACCCTAGCTCAAAGCTTCACCAAACACATTCTAGCAAAACAAACTACCTAACCATGATTTTTGCATGGATGAATAACACAAATTGGAAGGATGATATTACCTCAAATTGATGAAAGGAATGATGGAGAGGCAAAGAGAGGAGAGGAGAGACTGATTTAGAGTGAGTTTGAGTGAAGAAAGGAGTAAATGAATGAGTAAGGGCAAGTGATGAGGTATTTATTGACCCTTTCACCAAAGCGCACCGTTTTATTGATTTACTAAGGCTAACGTATATTATTATAAACTTAAAGTACGTTATGGAACCTTAATGTACGTTACCAAACACCTAACATACAAAAAAATGTATCTAGTAGCATCTGCCTCCGAAAATTTCAGGATTAATGTACATTACGGAAGGGCTAATATACATTAGCACATTTTTCAGATAATGCAGGTTAATTGATTGGATAATGTATGTTAATCTGTGCCAGAATGCATTCCTCGACTTCCTTCACTTGTACGCACACCTTGGGTCATTATCGATGCTTGACAATACCTAAACTTAAGAAAATTTAATCATTAACTATCCTCAAACATCTAATCATCATCCCAAATACTCAAATATCAAATCAGAATTGGACGATGTGCTATAGAGAATCTAATCAAAATTAGGCGAAGTGTTATAACACTGATGTACACGTTAGTGTATATTGTATACATCTTTGCTCTCCTACATACACCTTTGTATACTTTTTAGAATAAATCAAAAAAAAAATTATTTATTAAAAGCTTAGATTGTTTTTCACTATTTTTTCAACTACCATTTTTAGTGTCATCTATGTTTTTGCACATTTTGTACATATTTTGTCCATATTGTCCATGTGTCATACACCCTTAGTTAAGAAATTCTTCTATTACAATATGTTCTAAATTTTTTAATTTCTTGTCCATCCAAAAAGTGGCTTTTAAAAGTAGTTTGAGAATGATGGCATATGTGATATTAGTTTGGAACGCATGCTATTTACGAAAATAGTTTCATTTTCCTTATATAAAAGTGCAATTTTTTCATTTTTTTGCTCTTATTGAAATCGAACTCTCGACTTCTTAATGTTAGAGTTGAGACCTATAATTAATGAGCTATTAGCCCATTATAACTAATTAAACTTGTTGGTTTTGGTAGATTAAGTAGCAGATAGCAGATGGATATTGCAGATTGGTAGATTGTATAGTAAAAAAATTAAGACAATGCACGTTTTTTGAAAATTTCAATATGTTGAATATGCTATGTCAATATTGATAAATTGCATTTCATGCATGTTTTATATTGCATTTTATATTTTTTTTGCATTATAAAGTGTTATTATTCGTTTATTTTTGCGTCTTTTCGCTTCTTTAGTAGTTTAGGTGAAATGTTGGTGAAACATAAAGGGTTGGAGCTATTTTAGGGTATATCAGCTTTGATTGCATTTCAGCATGGCTATGCCATATAGGGTGCATTGACTAGGCTGACTTATTTTGCATTGGGTCGTGTGTTGGCATTATTGGGCCTCTAGACTTAAGCCTCATAGACGTGTTTGAAGGGTTTTTACTGCTGGAACAATAGACCATTACTATTATTATTATTTTTGAGCTTTTGTATTAATTAGATCATTAGGTTTTAACGAGGAGAACATATAAAAACATTTTCCTCCTCTGATTGGTGGCTATGCATGACTTTGGAGGACAGACCATACTTTCATTCCTTTGTGGCTTTCTCTCTTCATCATGTGTAACTAAATTCATCTTTAGTTACATAGTGTTTGGTATAAATGAATTCCTTAAAATGTTAAGCAATTCATTCACAAATCCAAATTCTGTTGTTTGGTTTGCTTTTTAAAAAAACTCAAATCCAGGAATTGCAAATGAAGGAATTAAAAGTAAGTTAAAATTGTTCATTTGTAAATCCAAAGTAAATAGATGTTATTTGCAAATAAATTCCATGTCATTTTTTCTTTGGACAATTTTATCCCTATCTATCTCTCTCCCTCCCTACTCCTCGCTCTCCCTCCCTCGCTCCCTCTCCCTCTCTTTCAATTCTAAATAAAGTACAAATATTTTTAAAAAATATTTAATTATTTAATATTAAACTCATATTAAATAATTAAATATTTAATCTATATTCAATAATTATTTTAATAATCAACAAACAATTGTTGTTATAATATTGATTAGTATTATAAATATAAGGGTATTTTGGTCATAATGTACAAATAATTATAATTTCTAAGTTACACCAAACAAAGAATTCATTTACAAATAAAAGAATTAAAATTCTAGTATATACTATACCAAAAAGTTCAATTCATTTGCAAATCCAATTCCTTGTGAATTTCAGTTCATTTCATTTACAAATGAAATGAAATCAATATTCATTTCATAACAAACACACCTTTAAGTTATTTTCAAAGTTCAATCTATTAAGGTTTTAAGACTATTGTTTTAATTGTTATAAAGTATTTTGAGTATTTATTTAGTTTATGTACCTTAGTTCCTTTATTATTAGTTCATTTATTATTATTTCGATTGATTAATTAATAAATGCATGTTAGTTGATTGATTGAGATAATATATTATTATTTAAGATTGATGGTATGTCACATTAGTCCTAATTTAGGTAATGAATAACATGAATGTATGTGGTTGGACATTATTCATTGTTATGGAATTAAATAATCTGGTTTAAATGACTCACAACGTTTCTGGTTTCACTGGCTAGGATATGAGTATCTTTAATTCGTGCTGCTGACATAGATTAAATCTTATCAGGACATCTTGCGGGTTGTCTAGTGGTTAGGAAAATAATTTGTAGATCATTATAGGGCTATCGAACAGGTAAGAAGCGATTGGTTAATCGAGTGTGTCACTGTTAACTATAACTCTGTCTATCCAAATGTTTTTCGTGTCTGTGATCAACTGATTGAATTGAACGAAAAAGTACTTTAGTTAGGTTTTTGTTATTATTGAATTTCTATCATTTTCACTGCTGCAATTTTATTATTTTTGTCATTGCAAAACTCGTTCTTGTTGCTTTTCAGTCTCGACTTCATTAATATTTTCACCAATTTTACTTTATTTTTCTATTTTGGCATTTAAAAATTTCTACATTGATCTCTGTGATTCGAATTAGCTTGCTGCTTCACTCATTATTTGCTTCCTAAGCAGATTAATATTATTTTGTAGACTTGAGACCCTATTAATACGGTATGTTCCAAACACCATTTATCGACACCGTTTTTACATAATGCTTAAATCCGAAATTCCTAACGTTCACTAACTTAGCCGTCTCTCATAAGGTTACTCATAACCTACGGTCTTTGAAGTTGTCTCGCGGGACGGCTGCTCAACATTTTTATTGTTATTTTATTAAAGTCCCCGGTTCCTAGCCCCTTAACTTTTTCATCTATAACCCAGTGGCTACTTTAAGAGTCTCGCGGGACGCCTACTCAACTTTCCACTAAACACAATTTTATTTTAATCTCCAACTTTTATCTACTACTTCATTTAATACTTTCTACCCCAAATTCATTAAAATAAAAATAGTTCATTCAAATAAAAATAATTCGTTAAAATAAAAATATTACATTAAAATAAAA
>CAODLS011582181.1:0-13910 GCA_948243855.1 Flueggea neowawraea
AGGTTTGGTAAAATTTTCAGTACTTGAGAATGTAAGAAACAAAAATGGGAAAGAGCAAGAAATGGGTGGAAAATCAATAGGACTAGCAGACGATGCTATTACTTCTTATATGTTTAATTCTTTGTTGGGTTTGTTTTTCAGGATTGCTGAGGTGTGGAAAGAGTTGCAGGCTAAGATGAATTAACTACTTGAGGCTTGATTTGAAGAGGCACATTTTCACGGCAATAAGAGAACCTCATAATTGAACTCCTTGTAGCAATTGCAGATAGTAGGTGCTTTACTATTACTAAGAGAAGACATATTAAAATGATACTGTAGGATGACGGAACCACCATTTACACCACGGGAGAAGCTCATTGAGAAGCAAAAATACTTCCAAAGCATCCACAAGCATAGTTACCTAAAAGGACCAATGGATAAGATCACCTCTGGTGCCATTCCATTAGCTTTCGCAGCCACTTCAATTTAGCTCCGAATGGAAGTTAAAAACTTTACCATGAATGACTATTTATGTTTTGTTCTTGAATATTTTCGTACTTGAATGTCAGGGTTGATTTCTTTGTTTAAGAGTTCATTTTCTTTTTCCATTTTGCTATTGTGATTGATGTTGGAACTTGGGAGAGAACTGATTGGAATCCAAACGAATTAAAATTTTAATTTTAATTCTAATTCTAATTCTGCAATCTAAAGGAATTCTAAGATAATTTTCCAATTTTGAGAATTGAGATCCCCAATACAAAGTACATAAACTTTTCAGTTAATGTTATTATGTCATTAAAAATTGCATCATTATAAAAATAAAAAAAAATGTTTAAAAGTTATGTAATGATTATCAGATAAATAATTTTGCACTTTGAACATATTTTTTGAAAAAATAAATATATTATATTTCCATTAACAAGTTAGATTAACCTAATTAAGTTAGTTTCAGGAATGGATTGGACCGTTTTGTACAAAATTAAAAGATTATATTCAAAAAGAACTTAAAAAAAGAGTGAAATTAAATTGATAAATTAAAATTACTAATAAACCACTTTTAGAGGAACTGCAATTTTATTGAAGAAACTATTTTTTTAGTAAAAGATTGAGGTTAAAAATCAGATGATGCAGCTGGATATTCTAACTAAATTGACACCTCTAGAGCACCTAACTTCATTTTTCCTAGCTCAAGAATATTATTAATATAAAATAAAAAATAAGTGTATGAAAATCTACTCTCAAAAGAGTTATATAAATCTAAAGTTTTCTTTGAAAACTATGTCATCATAAACTAAACTACCACAAAAATCAGGGTACGTTGTCCACCAATAGCTGCCATTATTATTGATACCAAAATTAGCAAGACAATCAGCGACTTTGTTGTCTTCTCTATAAACATGAGATACAACTAACTCTGTCTCTTGCAATTGAAATAGATAATGTAACTAGTCAAGCCTGCACTTCTAAAGAACCTCTGTAGATTTGCTTTTAAACACATGTACCACATATGTGGAATCACTTTTAAGCCAAATATTATGTTATACCAAAGTAAAAACTTTCATCACTCCAAAAATAATTGCTTTAAGTTCAAAGACAAGCAAATGTAGTGTTATGAAAAGCAAAAGAATCATGACAAAAACTCCTATAATTTCTAAACACTCATCCGCTCCAAAAAAATTCTAGATTACCAAATGAAGAGTCATCAATATTTAATTTAATTCAAAAAATTGACAGAGACTGTCACCTAATAGATATAATAGTTGGGCCTTTCTATAATATCTGGGTAGAGGAACATAAAACAAAATTAAAGGGAAAAAAAATCAGCAGTTCCACACAGTAACAATCATAGTCAGTCGTCATTCTATTCTGAATGCATTGGCCACTCTTTTCGTGATGCCTATCTAAGCATTTCTTGCCACACTCAACAAGAGTGCATCCCTGACTGATAAAGCACTTCTGTGCATCTCTTCTGCCCTTCTGCAACCATTGCTGCTGCTGACAAAAGTAAATAAGATATTTCACTTACTTGATCATTACATAATTCTACTGATTACTACATGCATTGAATCAACTTTCATCATGCAAATTATGTATAACTTTGAACAAATTCAAATAAAAGTAAATAAGGTAAATTAATAGTGATTATTTTTTATACATTGGTTCTCGTGGAATAGATTCTCGACTTTTTAGTGTTGTAAACAACTCTTACAAGTTTTTTAGTAAATATATGATCATTTGAATATATCAAAATTTAAATTAGTATGTTTCTGTCGAACTTATAATTTAGTTGTATTGATATCTCTTTAAAAAATATAGAAATACAAAAAAAAATTACTACCCAACAAATGTGAGTGGAATGCAACCCTAGACATAATTTTTAACAGAAAGAAAAGAAAAACATTACTGAACATTTTGTATACGTCAAACCATTTTCAAAATTGAATCAAATGGACAATTAAAGTTAATGGAAGATATTCTTGATAATGAGGATATACAAACCTGAGAAAACAAGGAAAACGACGACGAAATGGGTGAACGAAAGATTAGACATCTTCAATAACAACGTTGTATAGCAAGAAAGAATACTTAATGTACGTAGCTATTTGACTGTATCGTGTGTGAATGATAGGGTTTAGGAAGCACAAACACATACATATTTATAGGTAAGAATTGTAATGATTAATAATATGATTGCATTAATTACAAATAGATGCTGAATGTGGAAAAATATACAGTGTGGAAATCAATGTCATAAAAGGCATTTAGATCAAAAAAACGTATAGCAGCGAAAACATCCCCAAAAATTAGGAGCATTGTATCCGTAATCACTTCATTTTCAATTCAAAAAACGTCCTAATCAAATATTTCCCATTTGCATATTACCATTTGTGTGCTACTCAAAAGCTCTTTCATGTCTTGGAAAATGACTATCGATTTTCGACAATGAAATTTTATGCATACTAGAATTAGTCTCACAGTTCATAAATAGGCAAAATGGAGTCCTAAGAGTTTTTTTTACATTATGGATTTAATAAATTGAGGTAAATTAAGTAGATTGTTTTTTAGATTAGAGTGGATTGCATATGTAGAAAATTAAGATTAATTAGGTGTATTGTTTTTTTGATTAAGGTGGATTGGCAGATTGCATATATATAGTAAATGAAAATAAATTAGGTAAACTATTTTTCAGGGATTCGATCTATTTCTTATACGCAAAATAGAATACACAAGTGTACAAAAATTCAATACAAGAAGATTTGTTTTACGATATTAAAAATCAAAAGATAAAAATTAATTGCGGAAACAAATTATATGTTTTAAATAGGAGTGTAGATTAAAAAATATAAAAAAAATAAGAACGTTGAATTCAGCTCTATAGATTTTGCTCGAGAAGTTGGAATTCCAACGCCTTTCAAACCGAACTTTGTAACAACAAATGAAACCTCCGCCACCACAACAGACCAAACATTTGTATTCATTTTAGTTGCTCCTACCGGAAATAGAGTTCGTTTTTTTAATGATAGAGACGATTTCAATATCAATAAATTATAATCTTTCTCCACTTTTTTCTTTAACTGTCATCTTTTCTCTACTAGGATAAAATAACAGGACTAATTATCTAAATTCAAGCTCTTGTTGCATGGGGTTTCAGTTTCAGGGGCAACAACAGAAGAGAGAGGGACTGAAACTTGGAATTTTTTTATTCTTTCTAGCAAGCAGCGAGAAACAAAACTGTGAAGAGTGGGATCATTGAAATGAACCCAAAAAGAAAAAAAAAACTAAAGGCACTAAAAAGGCATGCCACTAACCACTTGCTATTGAGGAACTTAAAGTACAAGGATAATATAACAGAAGCTTGGGGAGGCCATTTCTATCAACGACGAGAAAAGAAAAGAAAAAAACAGCGGGGGGGTGGGGGGGGGTGGGGGGGGGAGACAATTGCATATTTCTATTAGACAAGGTGGCATGATACAACGCAGATCGTGGCCATGACAGGATTTCGCGACGAGATTCCTGTAAACCAACACTTGACCATGATCTGACATTCTTACATTACTAAAGTTTCATTCCTCTCGAGGCCACTTTGATTGATTTGTCATTCTTCTGCACCGTAGTCTTCGTTAATTCTTGGCCTGCTCCGGGGAAAAGAAAATCTTTTCAGATGGTATTTGTGTGCATTCATAAGGAATGAATTCAAATGTACACCAAGGATGTCTTCCATTCGTCCAGAGCAATACCAAAAATCGTAAAAACTGCCTCAATAGTTTTAAATCAAGGAGATGGAGATCATAACAGTTTGCCAGTTGCAAGCAAGTAATTCGAGTGAACATAAGCAAAATATTTCAACTATATGGACAAACGAGTTTACTCGAAGCATACCTGGAATGTCGTTAACGTCTTGGTCTAGGCTTGCAACGAAATTCGGCTAAAAGTGCTATATGATCCGAAGACCATTCTGGGGATGGAAGAGCTGTGTCTTTCCTCAAGCTTTCCTCATCCAAAAGTTCCAACAATGATTCCACAGTCAAAGAGTCAGCTGATAGAAGGACATAATGTATCAGATACCCCTTACGCTGTCATGTTTGTGCATTAGCATTTTTGCAAATTTTAAACGAAACAGCCAATTTATAAGAAATTATACAATTTTTTATTTTTATAAAAAAAGATGTACAGATCACCTGTGTAAAATATATAATCCAGAGTGCCAATAAAATCTCTGGTGCAATTTGTAAACAAGGGTTCGTTGGTAGTGGGGTCCATTCTCCTCCTCTGCTGGTCTAAACCAAGACCAACGCCTAGCCTTGCAAAAGACGAGTATGCACTGACCTGCAACATTTTATTGTGTCACATGATTGAAAAAAAAAATGAAAGGCCGCACCTCACCTCCAAAGAAGAAAGGAAATGAACCTTTCTTTCAATAATTTTGCACATAGAAAGAAACAGAAAAAAGAAAAGAATCACAAACTGGCACCATAGTTAACAATATTCAATTTTCCCTGATAATTTTTGCATCAATTGGGAGTTCTGCCTCCACAAATATAAAGGAAGAGGTGTATTACCAGTGGAAGCTGATGTGTAAGCTTGCTGTGAGGCCGCAAGATCCCAAGAGGGTCTACGATTAAATCTGAATGTAATGGATCTACCTTCCCCATAGCAAGAAGTGAGTGTGGAGCACTGCGTGAATGTAAAACAGTAGCATTTATGACATAAAACCTAAATTAGCACAAGCATGGTAGCACGTTAAATTTTGTTTTCTTATTTTTAAAGTAGACGCACCTTCCAGGAGTTGAATTGAAATCTCCACAAACCAACATTGGAATGTCTGCACTTGCAGATATTTTTTCCAATCCTTTTAGGAGAGTAAGAACCTGAATTGACAACTCAAAGTATAAGATGACTGATCATTTCAACCAAAAGAAATACTGTACATGAAAAATAGAGGTGAGAATAAGAACCTGCCACAGCTTGACATCCTTTAGATCTTGGTGGACATTAACATGGGTATTTGCCTGAAATGCATGAACCAGAAGAATAGAAGAGTTTTAAAATGGCCACAATAGAGTAGTATGTACTGTTTGCACAAAGAAAATGTCAAAATGAAAAGGAAAAAATATATAAACAGAACATAAAATCCAACAGCCGCAAGCATCTTCAAACAGTCTATGTTACCCGGACTCGTCTATTCCTGTCACACCCGTGTCGACACGACACAGGTGTGGACACGGAATACATGTCTGACACGGTGTCATCTGGACACTGCAGTCTTCAATGGCTGTTCATTTTCAGTTCTTTTTTCTTATTGACCACAATGAAAGTTGATTTTCAATTCATGCAAGAAGTATATATATATATATATGACTCCACATTTGTTTTCCTAATAATTCAACTACACGTTACTCCACATTTGCTATCCCAATTTTATGTCACAATAAACAAAATATCACTTTGGTTTGAGAAAAATTGATGAGAACAATTAAATTAAATGTTAATTAAGTAAATATATTTATGAGGTGGGCTTCCTTTGAAAGTCAGTAGAGAAAAAGTTTTCTGCAGTATATGACTTCCAATAAAGGGAAACAAATAGCTAGGCTAACAAGCAAAAATACCAGTTTTGATGATAAACCACTATGGAATCATGTGAGCCAGCTGAGTTCAAAATGGAAAGACAAGTGTCAGAGATCAACAAAAAAAAAGAAGATTATATTTCACTTCCACCTGGTTCAGATTTGGCAGGTTTAGAAAAGGAATTTAATGTTGTAGAAAGAGATGAAGCTGACAAGGAAGCAGCTAGGATGTTTTACACTGGAGTAATACCATTCAATTTCGCAAAAAAAGCCTCATTTTAGGAGATACACTCCATGGTTGGCTAATAGCAATTTGGCTGGTTATCTGCCTCCTACATATGATATGTTGCAAACAACTTTGCTTGGCCAAGAAAGAGCACATGTGGAAAAGTTACTTCAACCTGTCAAAGATTCTTGGAAAAAGAAAGGGTTTCCATTTATTCCGATGGATGGGGTGATCGACAAAAACGTCCTTTAATTAATATTATGGCTGCATCTCACGCAGGTTCAACGTTTATAAAGGCAATTGATACCAGTGGTAACATTAAAGATACTGATTATGTGCAAAATTGTTTATGCAGTAGAACAAATTGGTGAAGAACATGCCGTGCAGATTGTGATTGACAATGCTACAAATTTCGAAGCCACTGGTCTTATCATTGAAACAAAATATCCAAAAATCTTTTGGACTCCTTGTGTGGTGCATAGCTTAAATTTGGCTTTAAAAGCTATATGTGAACCATCTGAGAAGTCAATGCAAATGGATCAAATAATTGATAAGTGAAATTTCTGAAATAAGAAATTTCATAATGAATCACAGTATGCAATTGGCAATTTTTTGCAGGCAAATTATTCTTTATTTTTATTATTATTTTTTGCGGTAAATTTCCTAAATTGTTTGTGGATTTATTAATTTTTATAATCCAAATAAATAGGTATTCCAAATTAAGGTTATTGAGAGTAGCAGAAACAAGATTTGCTTCCTCATTTGTGATGGCTAAAAGACTTAATGATGTGAAGAAAGCGCTTGAACAAATGGTGACGGATCCAGAATGGAAAAACTTTAGAGTCAATGGAAAAACTCCCATTGAAATCAAGGCAATGGAAGTGAAAGAATGCATTGTTAAGTGATTGATGGTGGGATAAGGTAGATTACCTTCTGAACTTTACTAAACCCATAGTTGATATGTAGAGGGCTGCTGATAAAGATGAACCAGTACTGCATTTATTCTATGATATGTTAATGATTGAGAATGTGAAAGCTATAATTTTTGCACATGAAGGGTAAGGCATGATTATAGGGCAATCACACTTCTTTGATGCAATTCATGAAGTTTTGGAGAGTTGTTGGAGTAAAAGTAATACCCGTCTCCATTGTATGGCACATTCTTTGGTGCCTACGTACTATAGTTATGATTGGATTCTAGGTTGCGGGAATAATGGTGGCCTTAGGCAAGCACCAAATGAAGATGAGGAGGTATCTTTGAATAGAGACAAGTGCTTGAGGAGAATTTTCCCTAATGAAGATGATTTTCAAAGAGTTATGAAAGAATACGGATTATTTTCTAGCTCTTCGGATTACTTCAACCAATCACATGTGATGGCTGCAAGAGAAGAAGAAGATCCAATTTTTTGGTGGGCTAATTACGGTTCATCTACACCTTTACTTCAATTATATAAGCTACTCTCACAGCTAGCATCATCATCATGTTGTGAAAGGAATTGGAGCACCAATTCACTTATTCAAAGTGTCAAAAGAATAAGATGACATCAAAAAGGTCTGAAGATCTAGTATACATTCACTCAAACCTCCGTTTGCTTTCAAGGAAAGAAGAGTATTATACCAAAGGAGCTTCAAAATTTTGGGATATGGGTAGAAATAATTTTGCAGTGGAAGGAGGTAACTTATTTAATATTGTTGAATTATCAATAGATGATCCAACTTTAGAGACAACTATATTCCATGAAAGAGACTTGGAGATTTCATAATAATTACTAAAAGTTGTAACATATGGTTACATATTTAAACTTTTGATGTTATTATTTAAATGATATTTGCAATGATTACATATTTAATTTAGTTATATTTATTATTCTATAACGTACCCAAGTACCCGTGTCCGATTTTGGACACATATTCCTATATTCTCTATTTTGAGAAAAAACGTCTTAGACACACAGATATGTAACCGTATCCAACACCCGCACCCGAGTCTGGGTAACATAAAAGACCACAGTCACAACATCATTTCAGTAACGAGATAACTTACGACACAAAGAAGCTGGCGTTTTCCAGGATTATCAGCTCCCTGATTACTGAACTTTGCTTCCAGAACCACTATGAGGGCAACATTATCCTAAGCAGAAGAGAATTTACATCCAAATGTCAAAATTAACTCAAATATATGTAAATAATTATGAGTTTGGAGACAAAAGAAATGCCTCAATCTGTCCTCTGTCTGAATATTTGAAACTTAATAGACGTACCTTAACCAATCGATTTAATGCGGTTCTCCTCTGAGCGCTTGGTACCACAGCATCAGTTAAAGACTGAGCAGCCTTATTAAACTCCACCTGACAGGGACAAAATGATATTTAACATATGCTGGAAAAAATTTGCAGTCAATGGAGAATATCCAAAGCATTTCCAAACCTCATATTTTTTGACATGTGAAAATCTATCTCTACGAAAAAATGTTGCACATCCATCAATAGCATGAGTAATTCCATTGTAAACCTACAATTCAAAATACAAATTAACAATATATAGATGCTGAACATAAATTGCAAAATCTCAAACATAAATTCTTGGAAAACCTCATTTGTTTTTCTCTTGTAAAGTGCTTGATAACCATGCTTGTCCAGCTCAGGGGCAAAAAATTCTTCATAGTGATCACTTTGAACCTGAAAAAAACAAATAAGAAGTCCTCATAAAAGTAGTAACCAATTTGTAAATTGCATTTCACACTTGATCCAAAGCTAATTAAACACCACCATCAACCAGTTCTGCCTAGAAAGTTTAGTATTCCACGCGAATAAAAGTTGTTCCAAATATTTAACAAATAACATACAATATATCATTATAAACTCATTAAGAAAAAATTCCATAATGATATGTGAAAAGCGTTCAATATAGTCCATGGAATTGATTATAAATACCTGACTTCGAATTTCTGCAGCAGTTGATTTTTTGAAACTAAAATAACAGACTAGCGTGATAGTGAACACACAAAAAAAGTTTCTCCATAGTCAAATGTCTCATCATTTTATCTTATGTCTTCCGAAGATAAAAAATGCTTATGTAACTAAAGGTTCATAGGAAGTTTTCAGAAGTTGTTATGAGGGCACCGTAAATCAAACTTCATAGACAATCAATCTCTGGTTTTACCTCCTGTAGACAAACAATGTCTGCACGATAACCAACTATTTCCCGTAGTAAATTCTGTCTGCGATATGCCCAAGAAAGGGCCCATGAAGGACAATAGCTGTATGACTCACTAGTAGCATATGAATCAGACAGAATGTTATATGAGAGAACACTAAAATTCCCTGAGGATGAAATTCGGCCATCTGCATCAAGATGCCCCATCACATCTACTACACTGACTGGGAATAATCGACGAGGAGTAGGAGAGGGGGCTGGAATGACACGGGAAGTCAATAAAGTACTGGGATGGCCGACAGGTAGTTTAGTTTCTGCACCTACCACAACACATTCGAACTTTAGCACATGACCAATATCATCTGCTGATGGTGTATATGTTTTTGAACGTCCAACTTCAAACCATGTTTCACCACCACTCCTTTGCGCAATAGCAGCAGGGTACAGAGGTGCAGAACCATTTGTCAAGCTAGCACTAGACGCTGAACCAGATAAACCAGTATTAATAACCACCGATCCGGTACTGTTAAAACGTCCAAACAACTCTTCCTCCTCATTTCCATTTTCATTTACAGCACTTGCAGCTCGATCATGTTGAACACGATGATGCTGCCATGCATCAGAGAAACATTTAGGAGAGCAATGGTAACTTTTCACAACAGGTATTTTGGCCTTGACGCAACCTAAGCACTGCAATGTGGCTTGCTCAGATGGATGTACACTGCATACAGCAACTTTTCTATCACTTTGTATACGATACCTGCCAAAATAAAAAAGAACATGGAAACACTTAGTACTGGGATTAATTATCACTCAGCAACAAGGACAGTCATCACATTACCATTAAAACATGAGACATTCCAAGTCCAGTACATGGGAAAACAAGCTTGTGGTGGCAACAATGATGTTTGGTGGCAGCACATTACCAGATTGCTAAAAATTAAATGTACCACTATCAATATATAGATAACAGATGCCAAGCTCTTGAAAATCATCATTTACAGAACCATGCCAGCTATACAACTGCCGACACTACTAATCATGTCTGCCGTCAATTTCGTTCAGTTAAAATATAATAAAGGATTATCTTCCTTGTTCCTAATGATGCAGAAATTACTAATTCAGCAGAGTAATTCATAATCTGATTATGAATAGCTACTATATAATAGGTGTTCAAATAAATAAACATAGTTCAATTTTCGGTTAATCATTCCTTATTTCTTTCCTTTTATACCCTTACAATTGGTCAATTAATCTGCACAAATCCTCCTGCAACACAATTCACTATTGGCGTGTGTTCATGTATTCAATCAATACACAGTTATGTATCTAATTTTTCTAGATTAAAAACGCCTTGCAGAAACATCAAGTGCACTAATAAATTTAAATAGATAATTTCGAGACTTTCAGTTTATTACGAAAACATCACATGGCCAAATACATCAAAAGGTACAACCGGACAAACACTCCCACCTAACTAGCATGTTTCATATGATGACTTACAGCAGGGATTGTCTAACGTGTCAACGTAAGGAAAACGTGTCATCAACAGCCAGTGATGTATAAAAAATACACTGCTATTACCCATCCAACATAAAATATGAAAGGGGAAAGAGTTGAAACAAATGTTCCTGGCTCCTATAAAAATCCTGTTCCTCTAATTCACCTCTTATACTTTTAGCAATTAAAACTAAAATGTGAAATTGTATCAGAAAAATCAATAGGGAAGAATCAGTTCATGTTCAACACAAGAATGGAAAAGTTTCAATCACTGATGAAGATTTATTCCTTGAGAGAATTCTCATACTGTGATCAGGAAAGCAGGTATTCCATCTGATACTTAAAACTTTCTAACTCTGGCTCTTTGATTTTCTGCCTTTTTGGTAATAAAAGTTCTTTTCGAGTTGTCTTATGCATATGCATTATAGAAAAAAATCTTTCCTCATTCGGATTTATTCCACGACAAACATTCAACCACCAAAATAAACAACAGAAATGCAAAAATTATCAACCTACATGCCTTCTAATTGAGCTGAGTAACCTTCAACATCATCCATCTAATTATTACACTGGCCAATAATGAATAGCTACATCACACATTAAGCACTTCATTGAAACATATTGCATAGCATGATTGCATGGCGCCAAATTACTGTCTAATGCAGACAGACAAACTTGCTGCCAGCGCCCAATGTCATTGCCACATCATGTGCCTGGCACTATAACATATGCCAACACACAGACACTAAGTTGTCAATAACCGCACACTCATCCATCAAAGGCAGACATAAAAAAGAACCATAGCACCACTAGGAAACCCTAAAGTATGCAAATGGAAACAAACTTTAAGACCCAGAAATAGGCGTAAGCATACACATAACCCCACTTGACAAAGCAAGGGACAATATGTGTTGTCAATGAATTAAAGAACAAATTTTAGCATACTAGCAGAGCCATTCAAAAGAACAAAATAAAGAATTAAACACACAAAACACTACTCAATACCACTCTAAACATCCTCATTCATTATCATTAACAGCTAAAATTCAAAATTCATTTCTACCAAGACGAGCTAAACTAAGACACAAAAAACCACAATATCAAAGTCTAAACAGCAATGTTGGTGTAAATAAAGCCCCGGAACGGATAATCAACACTTACCACTTGTACCTCAAGAAATGACCGTCGAGAGGATTAGACTCAGTGACATCGTCGGTGGTAACAGTCTTGTCAGGTCGCCGGAGAAGTACGTACGGCGTCAACTCACAGCCAACAATGGGGATATCGGAAGGGAGGTGCACACGAAGCACGCTAAGCATACTTTATTCAAAACCAAAACAAAAATAAAAATAAATAAATAAGTACTTCTTCTCTACTGTTATCTCTCTCTCTCTTGTCACCGCTCCGTCACTCTATCACTCCCCTCCTCCTCCTTCCTCCACACAAAACAACAAAAATCCTTCACTTAATATCAACTGTCGGCGGATTCTTGGCGGATCAGCCATTTACCCGACCCGATTCCCAGCTAGCCTGTAATTAGAACCGAAACGAAGCGGCGCGGATCTTGCAATCAATCGATCGGGGAAAGGAAAATCGAGTCAATTCATAAATTAGGGTTTTACGGAAAGGAAGTAGAAGAGACAAGCCTTTATGCTGTTTGGTGCCAATTTAAGTGTGACGGAGAAGTCTTGGTGTAGACGCGGCAGCGTGGTGGTGGTTGTGGTGGCGGAGGTGGCGACTACGAGGGGTGTGCATGAGCGCGTTTTTGTGTAGGGAAGGTGTTTTAGGACTTCTTGCAAGAGGAAGAGAGAGGAAGAGAGAGGTGGCATAGGGATGACAATGGATAGTTTTACTAATACCTTTATGATGTATTTATATTTATACAGATAATAAAAATTATTATTCATATTTTATTTATAAAGTATTTATTTATCTATAAAATATTTATTTATTTGTGATTTAAATTTAATTAATTAATTTAATAAATAATATATTATTAATTTAGAATAATAAATTAAAAAATATTTGAGATAATATAAAATATTATATTTATACAACATAATATAAAAATTATAATTTATAATTAAATACAGTTAATAAAATAGTAATGAGATAAATTATCACTTAAAATTTTTAAATTGCATTTTCACGGACTTGTCTGAAGTGTTTAGGTTTTATCTAAACTCTATTTATATTTCATACTTTTTTAAAATCTTCTTTATAACTTGTTTATATATTGTTTATATATTATCTATATATTGTATATATGTTCTTTATATATTATATATATGTTGTTTATATGTATTATATATATTTATATATTGTATATATGGTATGTACAAATTACAAATATAGTATAAACAAGTTATAGAATTAATATTTGTATGTTTTGCATCTCTATAAAAGATATAAAAGTTACAAATATAGAATAAACAAGTCATAAACATAGTATATACAAGTTACAAACATAATATAAACAAGTTGTAATACTAATACTTGTATATTCTGCATCTTTGTAAAACATATACAGGTTAGAAACATAATATAAATAAATTATAAACATAACATAAACATAGTATATACAAGTTACAAACATAATATAAACAAGTTGTAGCACTAATATTTATATGCTCTGCATATTAGTAAAAAAGATATACAAGTTAAAAACATAACATAAACAAATCATAAACATAACTTAAACATAATATATATAAGTTACAAATATAGTATAAACAAGTTATAAAACTAATACTTGTATGTTTTGTATATCTGTAAAAGATATACAAGTTACAAATATAGTATAAACAACACCTTAATTTTTAAAAAATATAACAATACCAATAAAATATCAACAACATTCCAACAATATATAAATAAGAGTTGGTAAATTTGAAATATACATTTGTGAATTTAAAAAAATTGAAATGTAAAAATGTAATATGCAAAAGTGGGTAGTGCAAAATAAATATTGTAAAGTATCGTAG
>CAODLS011582540.1:0-10057 GCA_948243855.1 Flueggea neowawraea
GCGCCAAGCCTCCTCCTTTGTTCACCAGATCTACCCAAACTGCCTTATACAGGCCCAACTCTCTCTTAAGTCTCTCAATACGTTCACCATGTACTTTGGTCTCAGCAACAAATAAACTAATGGGCTTCTTAGATAGGACCACGTCCTTCAGAACTTGAACTGTGCGTGGGTTGCCCAACCCACGACAGTTCCAAAATAGGCAACTCATTTTGATAGGCAGACCTGGCCAGCACCACCAGAACCTGCCATAGGCCCTTTTTTGTCTCGGCCCAATCTGACATTTTTCCTTCTATTTTCTCCTTCACACTCTCAACCAAGCCCATTGGCCCATTTTCAAAACTGCTACTAACCACCCCATCACAGTCCACCCTGCTTCTCTTTATCTCACTAATTACAAGCCCTTTCTCTAATAACAAAAATCACTTTTTGCTGCACACGCTTCCTCTTCCACGTCTATTGTCCCATTCCCCAACACTTCTTTTTCGACTCCCAAGCATTCATTGATATGATTCCACCTATTTTCAAGGATAGTGCTACTAAGTGGCGGCACATCCCCAGCAGTAGACTTTTCCTTCTCCCACATTTGGTCACCCTTGGCCACGTCACCTACCATCTTCCTCCTGTCACCTTCCATCTTTTTTCCAACACTAACCGGCTCGCTTCTAGCATTCCTAAGATACTTGTTTTGATTAAGCATCATCCCTCCACTCGAGTCTGCCCTAAGACTCTGATCAAACCTTCTATTAACTTCTATATTATCATAAACCTCATTACAGAACCTTTCAATGTGCCCTAACATTCCACAGACATAACAGAAGGTGGGAAGTTTCTCATATTTGAAGACAATCCAATGCCACTCCCCTCCGGCCTTCCTAACTTTGGTTCGTTTCATTAACGGCTTTCAGACATCAAACTTAACTCGGATTCTGAGATACATACGCCAACCCCTGTCAAAATTTCTCGGATCTGATACCACAAATTCACCAATAGAATTTCCCACTTCCCTACAAACCCTCTTCGAAGCAAAACCCACCGGAACATCATGTAATTGCACCCAAAAAAGCACATGGTTAAGACTAACACCCAGTGGATCATCGCCCCTACTCAGTTTCTTCCATAATAGCAACTGCTTAGCAAAGGTCCAAGGCTCACCTTCAACAATGCGTTTCAGATCCAGTTCATGGAAGAACTGGAAAATAAATCTATTTGGGGCAATATCGTTTATAAAAACCCCCTTGACTGGCCTCCACAGATTTGAGAGAGTATTAATGACAAAATGAGATTTTGTTGGTTTATTAGTCAATAACCTCCCTACCATGCAAAGTTCATGATTTAGTTGGATGCTAGCATCCAATCCCTCATCATCATCCTCACCAAACTCCAGTCCACCCAGTTCCTACTCATCATCACTTATCTTTAACCTTCAGCATTCCTCAGCAAGATCATCTTAGTTGTCCATGGCAACCCACCAAGAAAGAACAAAAACCCAAACCCCCTAGCTAACCTCTCCAAAACAAACATACCCAAGCAAACAAGAAGTAAGGCACACAAGAACCAGTGAAGGAGCCGCAAAGAAAGAGATAGAAACAAAGAATAGGAGACTCAAAAGCAAGAAACGTAGGCAACTTGTTAATAGACAAGACGAAAACACTTGCAAGACGCAAGACACGTTGCAAGTCTAGGTAATTCTGAACTACTTTCATGATCTGTTCTCGTCCAGTGGATCTTGTGCTGATGAAGTGATTGAATGTGTTGACTGTGTGCTGTCGGATGAGCAACGTGGTTACCTAGACTTGCCTTTCTGTAAGGAAGATGTTAAAGTGTTGTGTTTGGTATGAACCCGGATAAAGCTCCAGGTTTAGATGGACATAACCCTGGTTTTTTCAGAAATATTGGAGCATCTTTGGGGAGGAGGTAGCAGAGTACTGTCTTGGAGTAATTGAGTCTGGAATTATTCTGGAGGAGTTGGGTGAAACGCTCATTACTCTCATTCCTAAAGTGGAAAATGTTAACAACATGTCTGACTTAAGGTCGATCTCGTTGTGCCAGGTGATGTACAAAATCATATAAAAAATGTTGGCTAATAGGATTAAGTTGGTGTTGGATTGCTTGGTTACGGAGTCACAGAGTGCATTTGTTCCGGGAGGTTGTTCAATGACAATGTCATTGTAGGCTTCGAAATACAACATTATTTAAGAAAGAAAGTGTCGAATGGAACATAAGTAAAGCTTATGATCTCATCGAATGGGATTATCTTAGAAGGATGCTGATTCAATTGGGGTTTGGAGATAGAGGGGTTCATATTTTGATGAGTTGTGTGGCTTCTGCGAAGTATTGGATTAACACTGAAATGGGTATGTTGGGTCCAATCACTACGTGTAGGGGGCTTCACCAGGGGGATCCTCTGTCCCATTATCTTTTTATTCTATGTGCGGAAGGGTTGTCGACTCTAATCAAGAAAAAGGAGAGGAGGGTTTGATACATGGTTGTAGAGTGGCGCGAGGTGCTCCGGTTGTGTCTCACCTATTTTTTGCGGATGATAGTTGTCTCTTTTTTGAAGCGTCTAGTAAGGAAGCAGAGATTGTAAAAGGGATCCTCAGGACGTATGAGAAGGCGTCGGGACAACTTGTTAATTTAAATAAATCAGTGGTGAAATTCAGTAAGAATTGTAGTGGTGTGGTGAAAAAGGATGTGGTGCGGATTCTTGGTTTTAGAGGGGTGGTGCATTTTGATAAATATTTAGGACTTCCTGCTGAGGTGGGTAGGAATAAAAGGGAAGTTTTTTCCTATGTTAAAGATCGGGTTTGGAAAGTTGTCAATAGTTGGGGAACAAAATATTTGTCTAAAGCAGGGAAAGAGATCCTTATTAAGAGTGTGGGGATGGCAATTTCGATTTATGTTTTGGGTTTTTTTTGCTGCCAAAGGGTTTGTGTAAAGATATCAAGAGGATGTTAAATGGGTTTTGGTGGGAGAGTAATCAAGGAAGAGGGATCCGATGGATGAGTTGGGATAAACTTTGTGTGCCAAAAGATAAAGGGGGAATGGGGTTTAAGAGATTTCGAGATGTTGACATAGCCCTCTTGGGTAGGATTGCATGGAGGTTAATAACCAATCCAAACTCTCTTGTTGCTAGGATCTTGAAGGCTTGTTATTTCCCAAAAACTGATCTTTTTTTTCATGCTAAGTTGGGGTATAGACCGAGTTTTGTGTGGAGGAGTATTATCCAAACACAGAATTTAATAAGAAGGGGTTGTAGGTGGAGAATTGGAAACAGTGAGCTGGTTGTGGTAGGAAAGGATGTTTGGCTTAATAATGAGGTAAATCCCTTTATAACTTTTGAGGTCGATCATGATATTTCTAATGCTTGTGTTGCTGAATTTATTAGGGATGAGAGTTGGGATGTTGAGAAGGTCCACGGGTGTTTTAATGAGATGGATTGCTCTCTTATTTTACAAATCTCACTATTGTTGAGGAGGGGTGTTGATAAAATTATTTGGTCCTCGGGTCCCAAGGGTTGTTATTAAGTCAAAACAGCCTATCAAATGCTTGTTGGTGAGATCCCAAACTCGGATGAGGTAGAATAGAGGTCGTGGAAACTTTTGTGGAGGTTGGGAATTTCTGAGAATATTAAGAACTTCATGTGGAGAGCTATTAAGAATATACTTCTAACAAAAGATCGTCTAATTGAGAAAGCGATGGCGGTTACAGCTGATTGTAATTTGTGTGGTGGGTTTGGGGAAACTGCCATTCACTGCTTCAAGAATTGCCCGTTTGCGCGGGTTGTGTGGATATTAGCTGGGTTGAGTATTTCTGAGTTGGCGGGTGAATTTATGGCTGCTTGGTTTAATTCGGTAGCCTGATCTTTTTCAAAAGATGAATTGGGTAAATTTTATTGGCTATGTTGGTCAATTTGGAAGCAGCGAAACGATGTGGTGTGGCGAAATACATTTAAAAGACCTGATTTGGTGGTTAATATTTGTGAATTAAAAGAGCTGAGTGGACTGAGGCAAGAGGGAATGTGGTTTGCTGCACTTCCAGATCCACGGGTGATGGGGGAGTTGTGACCTCTGGATGGTGTCCACCAATGGCGGATCAAATCAGGGTGAACACAGACATTTCATGTTTCTCGAGTTTGAAGCAAACTGGTATGTCTGCTGTCTTTAGAAACTCGAATGGTTCGGTTGTTGGAGTGATGACAAATGCCTTCCTTATCTTCTGAACCAAAGATTGCTGAAAATTTGTGTATTAGGGAGGTGTTAAGTTGGATCAAAGAGTTGGGTCTTGCAAATGTTGTTGTTGCTACTGATGCACTGCTAGTGGCCGATGCTATAAATGAAGGTGGTGATGATGATTCTTATCGGGGTATGGTTGTCACGGATTGCAGAATGCTTCTTTTGTCATCTAATTTTATTAGAGTTGAGTATAATCCTAGGGTTACTAATGTGTTAGCCTATAGACTTGCAAGAGGTGTTGTTCTTTTGCCGGATGATACTGTATGAAGGGGTCCTTAGGCTGCTTGTAACCGGGCTACGAACGGGGCTACCATTAGTAGCCCGGTAACGCGTCCCCGTGATGTAGCTCATCCTCCTGCAGGAGGATGGGCTACATGTGTTAGGTGCGAGGCCAGTGTCTTTTTTTTTTTTAAAATCAAAATTTGACCGTTGAATCATTTGATCCAACAGTCAGATTTACTCCAACGGTAATATTACCGTTGGAGTGCCGTTGGGGGCTGAAAAATTATCTTTTTGGTCCATAACTGCTAGTTTTACCCATTTTCCTATAAATACCCCCCTAAACACATTTTTTTTCTCATTTCTACATTTCAAATACTCATTTCTCTCCTCCAAACTCTCTCAATTCTTAAAATTTATCTCCATACTCTCAAATTACCCCCACTCCAATTTTTCCCCCAAAATTATGGATTCCAACAATGAAAATACTCAATCATCTTTTCAAAATAACCTATCAAATTTTGTCAACTACCGATATTCTCAAAATAATATATCAAATTTTTTCTCTTTCACAAACTATCAATTCAATCCCACTGCTTCATTTTCTCCCTTTCCATATCAACTCACACTTTCCAATTTTGGTAATTTCTAAAATTTTATGTCCAAACTTTTTTCACAAAATAATCTTTTTTTCACAAAATAATCCTTACATCCCCGTGTTGGATAGGTGCTTGACGACGGGTGGGGTTCTCAAGAGGATTCTCCTACTCCTGAAATGAACCCCCGCTCACTATTAGTCTAAGCAATCTCGGCTCTGACGTCGGTGCCAAGTGCAAAAAGTGGATCCCTCTACAAGACATCAAGTTGGTTTGTGTACGCTTGTAAAAAAAATTGTGAAAAATATGGGTTGTAGTATTTTTAATTTAATGTAATATTTAATATTTTATTTTTAATATTTTAATTTTAGTGTAATTTTTTTTATTTTAATTTAATTTTTAAATTTTATGAATTATTTTTATTTTAATGTAATATTGTTATTTTAACGAATAATTTTTATTTGAATGAACTATTTTTATTTTAATGAATTTAGGGTAGAAAGTATTAAATGAAGTAATAAATAAAAGTTGGGGATTAAAATAAAGTTGTATTTAGTGAAAAACTGAGTAGGCGTTCTACGAAACTCTTGAAGTAGCATCTGAGTTACGGATGTAAAAGCTGAGGGGCTAAAAAATATGGACTTTAGTAAAATAACAATAAAAATATTGAGCATGTGTATCGCGGGACGATTTTAGGGACCGTAAGTTACGAGTAGCCTTATGATTATTTTTTACATTCATCTTTGTACTCCGCTAGTGCATTTGATTGTTGAATGAAATTTATTCCAGCTAAAAAAAATCAATTTTTTTGCAATATCATCAACCTAAAACGAAAATTTAAAAGATTTTGTGTGTGAAATTGTGAATTTTTTTAAAATAAAAATAAATTGTGATGTGAAACAATTGGAATCAATTTTCTTGCTTGTTTAAAGAGACTTTGGCTGCTACCTGCTTTGCGACTTTGTCCAATGCGGCAATCCCCATGTGTTCGGTTTTAGACCAGAAAATTGCTTCCTTGTGGGCCTTTTTTCTTTGACTAAATTAGCCCTTTTTGTGTTTTTTTTTTTTAATTTTAACTAATACTTCAATGTCGCAATATCTAATAAGAGATGTAGAACAAAGATAATATTTAATTAACTCAAAAAAATTATTTATGTTATATTTTGAATTCACCTTTTTTTCTTACATAATTAGTTTTATATACTTTTTAATTGAAATTGTTATTATCTCGAAAAATGAACAATAATAAGTATAAAAACTCAAATAATTTGAACACTTGAAAAACGTGAACATCGTCTCGAAATCTCGATACCTGAAAACACACAATACGATAAAGTCGAAATACTTCTTAAAGGAATCTCCAACATTCAAATCAATAGTTATTTTGACAAAATATCAATATGTGTATTTAGTAAAATGTACTTTAATAAATGATCACCAATATCTATTTATAGTGGTAGTTGATAAGAGAATATTAACACTTTAAAACATTCTCATAATAATCATAACGTTTCTATTACGATCTTAAATTCATTAAGCCTAAGTCTTAGAAACCAAATCATCTATAGACCTGCAAATGAAAAAAAAAAACCAACAAAATGATCAGAGAAGAGATGGGAAAGGGAAAAAAAAAATAAAACAGAGATGGGAACAAACCATTAGAAACATGAAGCGAAGTGGCGGAGATGGAATAATCAAAGTGGCGTCAGAAGAAGATGGGAAGCAAACATAGAAGAAGATCGAAGAATCAAAGTGGCATCAGAAGCGTACAGTGAAGGAACATAAACTGTTAAAATTCCTTTTTTTCCCTTCCTGTTCATAACTTTTTCCCAGTAACCGAACAACCCAAATGAACTCATCGTCAAAAACAAACAGAACAAAGCCTAAGAAAGAGACAAATTCGTGAAGACACATCACAATCCATAGTAGTGAGTGTTGTTTGGTTGTGATAATATTTTGTCTCTATTAATGTGATGGTGGTGGAAGATGAAGATTGAGGCAAGGTGATTAGGGTTTTGCCAATTCAATGGGCGGTGATGTGAGACGAAAACAGATAAGGGAAATCAGTGAATTTTGATTAATAATATTTAAAAAAATCTAAAAAAAGGAGAAATCACACATCATTAACGAGCAGGTGTCAATTGTTTAAAGTAAACATGTGTCAAATTTTTGGAGCAAATGTAAACAATTTTAGTATAATTATATAGATTAGGATTTTGGCCCATCAACAAAGTTTCTAGTTCATATAGCCACATCAACATTGAACAATAAATAAATAAAATAAAATGGACGGATAGATGATGGTAGGCTATATTTGATAAAAAGAACAAAGTTTGAGAATTTTAAAAATAATATTTTCTAAAAAATAGGTTAGGTTTGATACAAAACCCAGGATTTATTTTTATTAATTAACTCTAATTATATAACTTTTAAATTCTATTTTTTAAAATCTAAAAAGATAAATAGAAAAACGAATAGTTTAGGATCTTAAAAGTCATTAAGATTTGAATACAATTTTTCTCTTTTTCAGGGATAAATTAATAATGTAATTTCTTTCGAAAAGTAAAAATAACTTTCCTTGCTAACTTTTGTTTAACCTATTATTTAAGTCTTCAAATTTCACCAAGTTAATATAATTTATCTATTTATTTACATACAAAACTCTTCCGCATTAACATTTAATCTCGAGTTTCATTCTGGAAATTCTCGATCATGCATGTTCCTACTCCAATCCACCATGTCAATCATCTAAGTCAAAACCAAAAAGAAAAGAAAAATAGAGATACTAGCTCCACTGACATTTCCATTCACAGAAACTAACTTTCTTTGATACAATTATAGCTGCCAATTTTGAAACTTGGAACCTGATACTCCACTATGAATCTAACATAGCTGACAGATGACATGATAACCATTAGAAGGGAACTAAAGTGCAATTCGATTAACTCTAGACAAAATCCAGTTATATTTAGCTAACAGATCTCTAAATTTGAGTAACTTGATCGCATCACTCAAAAGTCTGTACGTTAGAAGGGACGTAATAAATTTCTTATAAAACTCAGAAGTTTACTTTTGTTTCTTCTTCAATTGTGGCGATGGGGCTGCAAGGCCTACTCTCTTCTTGGCAAATATGGTGGTTCTGCTTTCTAATTCATGGTCGCTGTCATCATCACTGCCGTGGTCATCTCCTTTAGGACCCGACTCGGGAGTTTTCGCAGCTTTTCTTTTACTGGCTTCCAACTTGGCATGCAACTTTCTCTCCACGGGGTCATTTAGAGGTCCAACAGTAGTTTGCCGCACATTCTTTGCGCCAAGTCCAAGTCTGCAAAAACATGGTAAACAAATAACTTACAATGCCACAAAGAAGAGAATGTAGGAGAATGTAAAGAATGGTCTACAAACTTGGAAGGACGGCCTGCAGGTTCGATTTCCTTCGGTTCCTCCCCTGTGACTTTACTCATGTTATTCACCCATTGCTCAGCCTAAATTTCAGAACCATCGAGTATTAACTATCTGAACAAATATACTTTTCTTTCATGAAAAATTGAACTTCGAAAAATAAAAATGTTCTGATTTAAACAGTTGCTAACATTTCCAGATCGTGTTAATATCAGCTAAAAGGGTTGATCTTATTTTTGGGAGGAAATTAATGGTGGAAGAACTGGAGGTTGCTGTGGAGGAGGAGAGAGATAAGAATGGGTGCATTAACAAGGAAAGGTTGTGTGAAGCTATCGAGGTGGTTATGGATAAAGAGAAAAATTATATGGTACTTCTGATCTGCAAATTTACCTTTTTCCTTATCTTCCTAACTATTTATGTTTCAGACGTGATAGTCCTATGCCAAAACACCATTGCTAGACTAAAATTATAAGCTAAATGTGCTTCATATAACTGATTATGTGTTAGTCACTAGCTTCATCCCAACCAACGAAAACAAGTCCTTATGCTTTTTTTCAGGTTCCACTAGAAAATCATAAAGTGTCAGAGCTTTTAACAAACGGTTGAGGCATTTTACCAAACAGTTGGTAGACAAAATGAGAACACAGTCAAATAACCATTGAACTTAGCTGCAAGTAACTTGCATTTGCACTTTCAACTCTAAATCAATCCAAAAAGTTAGATCGAAAAGCCGAAACCAATCTGTTTTTCACGAGCACAACTTGTCCCAGATTGCAGAATTCTTCATTCAAGTTCATATCGTTGATAACAAGAAATTTGGTTGGAGATAATAAAATGAAAGACATATCCTTTGGAATTGAAGAGATGAGGAATACCAATTTCAATGCCTTGTCCAGTCGGATAATTTGCGGAGGTCCAGACTTTGCCGGCGAATCCTTGCTCATGGAACTCTCTTTTCACCCACCCAAAGACAGTTAAGTTCAAAACGTCGTTTGAATTATCTAAAAAAGCCCTAAATTTCCACTAAATAATTGAATATATAATTTATTTTGTTAAAAAAATAAAAGGTGACAACTGACGACAGTCATTCCTGCCAACAACCACCATTCTTCTGCTTCATCCTCCTCTCCCAACTTATCACCATCGGCATCAAATTTTTAATCACGATTCCCATGTGCCATCGTTATCAGTATCCTTTACTGCCGCCGCAAGTCTCCCCTCTTTCTCCTCTACTCGATTCTTTTGGGGAATTTTGTTTTTGGTTTTTTAATTGATTCAATGGAGTCCCATTTGTCGTTAGGTTTTGCCTCCTCTACGTCTCCTCCCACAGACGCCGATGCCTCCGTCTCTCTCCGCCCGGTCCCGCTCCGGCTACTCACTAACGATCACCACGACAAGTCGTCCGACGAAAAAGACGACGACGATGATAAGGAAGTTAAAGAGTTTCGCCTCTTAGGCCAATCCATGTGCTGGTCCTATCTAAGAAGCCCATTAGTTTATTTGTTGCTGAGACCAAAGTACATGGTGAACGTATTGAGAGACTTAAGAGAGAGTTGGGCCTGTATAAGGCAGTTTGGGTAGATCTGGTGAACAAAGGAGGAGGCTTGGCGC
>CAODLS011583067.1:0-17358 GCA_948243855.1 Flueggea neowawraea
TAACATTAATTTAAACCTAAACCTTAAAATTAATAAACACTCTCAATTATTTGAGCTGTCATCAAATTACATTTAACCATATTCATAAGTTGTAACCTATCGGGTAACATCAAGTGACAATGCGACATACTTCTTCTTTGACGTGAAATTGCAATGAATCCACGTTCACCGATTGGTTGGCAATCACCTATTTTCACATGTTAGTTTTAGCCTAAGTCATTGTGCTTTCCAACAAATTCATTTGAATCAAGTGTTAGATGAAGTAATGTACGTAGCATTGTCACTTGATGAATGGATATAATTAGATCTCAACTAACGCTAAACCTAGCTTAGTTTTGAGGTTCAATTACTTCAAACACTTGCTTTTGAAAATAAGTTGATTAACGATGAAATCTTGATTCCAGATTTTGAATATTTCTTTCACAAGTCACGCTTTACACATTACATATTTTAATTAGATAACTTTTAGAGCATGCCTTTTTCTCATTTTCTTTTCTTTTTAACATTCATAACACATTTAATAACTTTTATTTTTTTACGATGAAATGGAAAAGTGTAGTTTCAAATTACGCCTCCTAAACTGTTCCTCCCCAACCTAACACCTTTTAAATAAATCACATTGCATGGACGATATTATTTCCGGGCCGTTACTATCATGTCATTTAATATTTTTTCTGGGCAGTGCATGTTCCAAATTGTTGATGTGTTCTCTTACGTATCGTTTGAGTTTTTTTAATATTTTATTTAATTAAAAAAACATATGTTTTTATCAAATTAATAATTTTGTCACCTATTTAGGGTTTTTAAAATTAATTGCATGAAACTTAATTGAAGGGGTTGTTTATTTAGTCTAGATTAAGAAAAGTGCACTATTGATAGTTGAATATCAAAACATGCAAAAAATAATGTTTATTTGCATTGGTAGATAATTTATATGCAGTGGTGGAACAAAAATTTGGCGGAAGTGGGGCGGCAACGGAATGATGACCGACAAACGGAAGGCGGTGACAAATGAGTAATGGTGAACATCAAACGATGTTTCTCTTTTTTTTTTTCAATCCAATGATGAACGGAAGAGTCGGCGGAAGACGTAAGGGTGGTTGTATTAGGGGGACGTGGGCCAGTGGGATCGGCCGGCTTGATCCCACCTCCTCCGCCACTGCCTACATGGCAATAATAACACAACTCCATTTTGAAAAGAAAAAAATTAAATTATCATTTTCCATTAAAAAAATAAAAATTATAATAATATATTTTTAACCTATTTCAATTTACCTCAATCAAAAACAATTCGCTAAATCCTACGATATACTAATTCAGACAAAATAAACACTCTCAAAATGCTATGCGTGAAGCTTAAATACTCATTGGATGAAGAGGAGGGTAATCTGGCATACTAGTGGATATTTTATAGTAGAAAAATCCACGACAGTAACGTCAATTTTACCATTTTAAAGCACCAATTAACGTATCATAAAAATATCTGATTAAATCGTTTCTACTTCGTTTTTAATAAGTTTTAAGCAACCAAACACTGCCTTCTTTAATAAAAATTAATGCAAATGACTGGCACGATTAGGGGACGCCAGCCTTTTTATGTTTTGTAGACATCAGATCCCAAGAAATTCTGAGTTGAACAAAGCATTTAATCAATTTATCTCTACAACATCATAATGCAAACACCAAATCTTAAATAAATTAACCATTTCGTTGACAATATTTTTTTGTATTTGTCATACCACAATATTTAACTTTTCTTTTGTTCCTTTCACAACTGTAAGGAGGATAAATTATTAATATTTCACCTAAATATGGTGATATTTTCCCTTAAAATTTTATTTTGATTCATATTGTTTGAAACAATTAAAAATAAAAAAACAGTAACATTTTAATTTATGGACTATATGTGAATTCGTCTAGAGGAAATTGCACACAATAGTCATTCTCAAAAATTATTCTAAGTATACCCACCAAAGTATTGTTAATGCATTAGTAGATTTTGAATTTCTACTTATGCCCATTTTCATGTGTAACTGCCTCAAATTTCTACATTATCTTAACCGTAATTCTCCCTATTTTTACTCCTTTTACTTAACAATAAATTTTCTTACTTTATTGTTGCACTAAAATTTAAGAATTCCTTTTATTGCGGTTCAAAAAAAAATACAAAATTCCCAGTAGGCTAGTACATAAATTGGTGTAAAACATAGAAATTCGGTATCTTTCAATTATCTTCTTCTATATCTATGATTTTATATTTATATGACGAAAATTTTTTAGAACCTAATATTAAATTCTCAACTAATTTCAAACCAGTTATTTATTTATTAGAATATCTATTTTTTTATTTTTATGCTATAAGGTCTTTACTCAGTTTTTTATCAATGTTTTTTTTTTTCCGAATTTTCTTGTAACGCACTCAAGATTGTTTATGCCTGGTTTCAATCAAGTTTCATAGTTGTGAATGTTTTAGAATCCTAAATTGTAGTTTCCATCAAGTTTCACAACTGTAATGTTAATTCTAACATTTTTTTTTCAATACTTTCGTTCGAGTTTCAATCAAGTTTCGATCAAGATCTACAAATAATTTAGAATTTCATATTGTAATTTCTACCAAGTTTCAATTTCCCAATGTGGTTTCCATCAAGTTTCAATTAAGTTTCAACGAAGATATAAGAATGTGTTTACGATTTTATTTTTCAATATTTTAAACTCACTCAGTGTAGTTTCTATCGAGTTTCAATGTTTCAATTAAGTGTCACAATTGTGTTTATAATCTTGGATTCCAACTTTTATCTTAACTCGTCTAGTTTAATTTCAAAAATCAAACATGTACCCATGTCTAAAGTAATGAAAATGAAACATATATGAAACTCTTAAAATATTGTGGTTATTTAAAACAGATGCAATTAAATGTTTGAAATGAAACTGTTAAGTTTAAAAATAAAAAAAAATAGTTTCAATGGTAATCAAAGAGGTGATTCAGGTTATTATTTTTTGGTCTATTAGTTTATATCATGTTTCGTTAGAGTTTCAATGTTGTTTCACCCATCACCAATATAGACTATTATATAGTCTTAAAAAGGCAACTCACAATTCTTTTCCTTGTAGTTTCAGTGGAGATTAACAATTAGTCAAAGTTAAGGAGTGTTGTAGTTTCAATAAATTTCACATCGGGGTTTGTTAATTCTATATTACAATTTTTTTAATAATCTCATACTAGTTTTTATCAAATTTCAATTAAGTTTCACTCAATATATAATAAAACGCTTATAGTTCTATTTTTTAAAACACACTAAGCATGTGTTCCATAACGTTTCAATAAGTTTCAGTTAAGTGTCACGAATATTTTGATAAAAAGTGTTGTGAATAGGTTTTTAATTTTGGATTTCAATTTTTGTTTTCACACAGTTTCAATTAAGAAAAATGTTAACATAGATAATGAAAAATTGAAACCATAATGAAACATAAATGAAACCCTAAATTATTTTCTACCTTAAAATAGTCAAAATGTACCCATGTCTAAAGTAGTGAAAACAAAACCCAAATAAAACCTATATGAAACCCTTAAAATATTATGGTTATTGAAAACATGTTTGATTAAATGTTTGAAACAAAACTACTAAGTTTCAAAATAAATAAAAAAAGTATTGAAATTGGGGTGTGAAAAGCTAATTGAAATGGTACTATCGACACCCGATCCCGACACGACCAAGATGGTTGGCGATCGAAAATGTGAATGAATTAGGGAGTAAAATATGTTGTTTCAAAATAGGAGTTGCCACCAATCTTTTTTTAAGGTGCAATTGGTCACCTAAAATTATAAAATTATGGTCTACTTTTAAAAGGGTTCGGGCATACGGTTACGCGTAGGGAAGAAACCAACTTCACCCCTACGACGCCCGTTCAAAAAAGGTACCTCTAATTATGTGTTATTTGATTGAAATTTTTATTGAAATGAATTTATTTATTTTTATTGTGAGCATTGGATTTTTTTGGAAAATGGACTTAAGCTCGGGATGATATCTCAAGCACCTATGTATCCGCATTTGTATACGGATCAAAGCTCACGTAGTTCGACCTAATGGTGAGGGAAAGAACCGAATAAATTACTCGGAGCAGTTTAAATCATGCTGGGATCCTTTGCAATTTGCAGAAAACACATTTTTGGTAAATTTGTACAATTTCACTAATCATGATTTAAAATTCTCCTTATAAATATTCGATTCAAGAAGTGGGACGAAAATATGGAGGGTTTCTTTCTTTCTTTTTGAATTTTATTATTTATTAAGAAACCGAATTTTGTTATTATAACCTGACCAACCAATTGGAAGGATTAAAGTATTTATTTAATTTCAAAATTTTCAATGAACTGGTAAAATTGGATAATTATTTAAACAAACTTTCCAACCAACCGGTAAGGCTTTCAATAAAAAATTTCATTTATTGATATTATTATTATTGCTATTGTTGTGTAAATATATTTATTGTAGATTTTTTCAACCAACTGGATAAAATCTATTATTATCATTAATAATAAATAAATTTTAAACTTATTTAACAATTTAGAATTGTTTTTATTAACTATGAATGTAATAAAGAAAATATAAAAAAAAAAACTATAACAGCAATCTAAATATGGCATGACCAAACCAAGAAAATTAAACCTGTGAGAACCGAACCAATAGAACCGAACCGAATTGACCCAGACAAATCAAACTAAACTGGTAGGCCCAAACAAATCAATAAACCCAAACCAATATAAAGCAAACCACATAAATAAATTCAACAAAACCAAGCAAAACCATTACAACAAACCAGCTCATGACCATCAACAAATCCGGACTCAACCCAGCTTACAACTAAACCGAACCGGTCAGCTGCACATTAAACCAGAACCACCAAACCAACCCATCACAAAACACTCATGTCTCCTTATCAACGAAATTGAATCTGGCCAAACACAAAAACCCATCAGATTTACCAATCAAAACAAACAAAATGTCTATAATCTGAAGCCCACCCAAAATAAATACTTAACATCAGATTTTGAGGGTTTGGTTTTCATTTTCACTTACCAAAACTTGAAACACAGAGAGAGTGAGAGTGATAGCTAGGGGCGGCGACAACACAACAAGCCAAGAGAGTGAGAAGAGCGTCGGCCTTAAGCACGGCAGACCGAGAGAGAGACGTCAGCAAAGAGAAGACAAACCTGGAGAGAGGCTGAGAGAGCCAAGAGAGAGAGATCCTGCTATGGTCAAGAAGCGAAGGGAACAAACTCCATGATTGTCAAGGTCACAAGTCTGAAGTCCTCTTCATCTCCAAGCTACGGTTTTACCTGTTTATTTATTTATTTTTTTGCTCTTTAAATGCTAAGTCTTTTTAATCTATTTTATGTTCTTGCTCCTGTCCTGATCCTCTTTTTTTTTCTTTATTTTTATGAAGGGAAGGAAGCCAATCACCATGCAAAGTGTTTTGGGTAGTGAGTTCAGTTCGGAGGGGAAGTGGCCGACGGTGGCTGTTGTGGATTGGAGTGGGGAGAGTGGCAATTTTAGGGTTTGGATGTTGGAGGAGGCGGCTTGAGGTGATGAATGGGTTGATTTTGGGTTGTACTGGTGAGGAAGGCCGACGGTTTTGATGTGTTGTTTTGGTTGTGGTTGTGAAGGACGGAGAGAATGGAAGCTTGGTGATGGTTTTGGGATAGTGGGAAGTGGTGCAAGAAAATGTTATGTGGGTGGAAGAATGGGTTTTAGCTTTCTATGCTTTTTTCTTCCCCTCCTCCTCTATGTGTTTTTCTGTTCTCTATCTGTGTATTGGTGGAGATGGTTTAGTAGTGAAGAGGATTTTTGGAGAATATGGTCTGTGATGAATGAGAATGGTTCAAACTTTCTCTGTTGATTCCCCCTTCTCCGTTTTATTTACACTGCCTTCCTCTATTTATAGAATGAAGATGATGATTTTTGTGGCCAAGTTCATGAATCTGCTGATGATGAAGAACCACCCAAGTCAATCCCTACTCTACTGCAATTAGGGTTTGAGAATAAAACATAGGCCTAGTTTAGTTCATCAAACGGGCCAAAAATGAAAATGGACCTGTCAAAATGGGCCAACATCAACCCAACCATTTAGAAACTAAAAAATGGGCCACGAGCAAATTAAGAAAACGTTTGGCATAAATGGACCCAAATTAGAAGGCAAAAATTGATATCCAATTGATTATTAAAAAAAACTGAATAAACGAAATCAAGATTTAACAAAAATTCGATTCCGAATTAATGTTTTTTTATTTTTTTTGAATTTCTGGCATGTGTCTGAAAACAATTGAAGCTGGCATGTAAAGATCATCAAAAGAATTAATTTGATTAGAACTCGACCGATGGAACTGGAGAGATCTCTTCATTTGCCGGCGTGAACGAATATTGAAAAGCGTTTATAATGATAAGTTGCAAGAGTGACCGATGAAGATTCGCAAAGCTCTTGTATTTGATTCCGCACCGCCAATGGAAATTGAATTGCATTCGTGACGATGGTTTCTTTGAGTGAGAACAATGGTTGATGTAGATAGATTTTGCTTCTTCAAAATGAGTAAAGCGTTGATATAGAGAGATTATTATCTTATTTATAGAAACGTAATCTAATTGAAATTCTATTTAATGGTTAATTTATTTTCTAATTTGTAGGACGAGGATGTCAGTTTCATTTGTGATATGTGCGAGTGGCTAGTTGCAGAAATAATTTCATGTTTTAATGGGTGTATTCGCATTGACTGCAAAACTGTCTAATTGTAAAACATATTTGGGTTTTTTGCATAACTAACCCACCAAAAACAAACATATTTTACAAATAAAAACTTCAAAACTTTAACCAAATATGCCTATAAATTAGTAAAATATTTTCTGAAAATAGCCACCTAAAACGTGGATTCAATAATGTTGAAGAATTTTCGGTCTTGCCTTTGTGGAGTTGTGAGAGTTGAGAAGAGAGAAAATGAACACAATGATTTATAATAGTTCGGCCAACCTTGCCTACATTCACTATCTAAGTTTCATTTAAGCTTTTCACTATAATGATGATTGATTCCGACTCAATCCAACAAAGCCTTAAAAAAAGGTTGATTCTTGGCTCAACGCCTCCAAAGCCACATTCACTTTCAAGCTAAGCGAGAACTCTTACAATATTTGATTTCGATTCAAGAATAAACCAAGGTTGATTTCTCTCAAGGCTCACACCTCTAAAGCCCTTACAATATTGTTTTCTAAGGCTCACAACAAACATTTCCCACACCTAAGGTGTATACATAAAGTTTACAATGAAAGCTCCATTCTAAGATTACATGTGTTTGTTTGATGCTCATAATCTTCTATCTAGCTTGGTTTTAGTGTTTTGGGGTTGATAGATTGATCTAAATATTTGAGACTTGAAATCACATGATTATCCATACTTTTTGTGCCTTTTCTTCATGTATTTATAGTCTTTCTTTCCCACATGACCGTTGGGTTTGATAATCTAGCCATTGGAGTGCTTTTGATGTTTGATTTCTTGTCATATATGACTTACTCAAGTAAGAATAATTTATACTAAAGTGAGCGGGATTTTTGACTTGATTCGCACCTGATTCTTCGATTACTCGAGTAACTTTATTTCTTCCTCTAGTAAGTACTCCTCCAGTGATGTTTCTGGGTTTTCTGCTTGCTCGAGTGACTTCTAGGTTGCTTGAGTAAAAACTTCACTTTCACATGCCTCTGGAACTTGTTTTACTCAAGTAACTATCAATATTACTCGAGTAACACTTCTTTTACTCCAACAGTTGAATCATTTAGTCATCTCATTGAACATTGTGCTTTGTTGTCTTAATTACCATTTTTTGTTCATCATCAAAATACAAGAGGATCTAAATGTGGACACCGTTGGTTCAACAAATAAAACTCCTAAAAAATAAGAGTTGTCAATTGTTGAAACCAGATTTAAAGGAATCACATTTATTAAGATATTATTTTGATTGCTTATCCAAAAAAAATAAGAAATTTTGACCATCAATAATTGGATTAAAAATATGCTAACTAATATGTATCAACGCATTGAAAAAAATCAGAAAAAACATAATATTCGAAGTTGTTAGAGTAAATTCTATCTGAAACTCAATTGAAACTGGACAGAAACTTTGTTATATCATTTAAATACATCATGATACTATACAAATAATTGAGAGTTTCATGGACGTAATGCTTTGAATTTTATTTGAAACCTCTTTAAAACTAGATTGAAACTATCATTTTTATATTGGATTTTTGTAAATTGTAATATTTTTCTATAGATTGAAACTAGATTGAAACTACATTAGATGTCAAGATAAAAATATGTGTATGAAATATTGAAAAACTTTCTGAAAATTGACAAAAAGAATACAAAATGTTGATGGATTCAATGACCTAAAAAATAGGGGTTACATCTCCTAATAAATAGAGAAACGTAAATTCACTACTTAAAAAATAAGAAACCAACCTATATTTACTACCTAAATAGTAATATTATAATAACCGAATTTACCCATTAAGTGAGAAAAATTAAAATATTAAAACCTAAATTTGCATTAGTAAAAGTTGGATAGATACTTTTAACTAATGTTTCAAAAAGTGACTATCTTGTGCAATTTCCTCATTTACATTTACGGGTGTTTGGTTAAAAAATGTATAGGAATCGGAATTGAAATCGATTATATAGTGAATCAGAATCAATTTGATTTATGTGGTAACTCTTTGGATTAATACGACATTGGAATTTGATTCCTATAGTTTTTTTTCCTTCGATTTTTATAATTATCTGTTTGGTTTTGTTGCTGCGAAATTAGAATCAATGGTAAAATTTTACATATATATGATAAAAGATATATATATATATATATAATTATTAATTTTATATTTTATATTTATTATAGAATATTATTATAGAATATATATATTAAATTAATAATAATTATAGAAAATAAAATAAATATTCTATATTAATTGTATAATAATTGTAAAATAAAATTAATATACAAATTAATTTAATTAAATTTTTTGTTAATAATTATTTTTGAAAATAACTCATTTCAATTTCCATAAATGACAAAGAGGAACGATAAAGAAGATAAAAAATATGATAAAAAGCATATACTCTTAAAATCAATTATAAGTTAATGGTAATCTTATTAATATGATACCTTGTTAATTAGATTACATAACTGAGAGATAATCTCATTTCTTAGCAGGTGAAAATAATAATGAAGTTTTAGTAAACTAAATGGAAATAATAAAAATCAAATTTGAGTGAATTAAATACAAATAATGAAAATTAAATTCTGATTCTCATTCCCTATTTTTATTTTCATCCAAAATATATGAACCAAATGTATGCTCATGTCGTTGGTCTACCAGGAAAATGTTGGGCCGTACAATGGGCTTGACTGGGCTCGACTTTTCTTGAGTTGGCCTTGGTATCATATTCTTCAAGGTGAATTAAACCAAACAAGGTCAGTTTCTGCAATTCTGCTTCTTTTATGTACTCACACAGAGAGAAAAAAAAAGTTCTTTATCTTGTCTCTATACAGTAATGGGCAGTACCCAACGATTCCCAGTCTCCAGCAAGACGCTTTCTCTTGACATAAAGGTGCAAATACTCTTGTTTGATCATATCTGTTAAGCTTTGGTTGTGCCTGGTTGCTGATTCTTTTTAATTATTTTGAAAGGAGCTATCTTTCAATGTTGCCTTCTCTTATATGAACTTGTTGATTAATGGGTTTCTCCGAATTATCACAATTCAATGCATTATAGTGTGTGTTTTTAGTTTTATGATTGCGCTATTGAAGATATGAATTGAAGGGTTTGCTTTTTGGATTTTTTTTTCCATATTTACGAAGAGAGAAAATCATTTTCATAATTATAACGTTGCTTCCAATAATCCTGCTTAGAGGCAGCATATTTATCATTGAACCAACAGCAGCTTGTTGGTAGTTGTTGGTTTAAGCGTGCTTTTTTAATTATATGGTATCTATTGAAGTCTTCATCTTGGTAATGGAGGCTCCCTGTGTAATGGTTTAGTATCGATTGCTTCTTATAGTTTGACAGAGATATTTGCTTGCTCGAAATCTTGTGCGTCGTGGGGCCTGTTTTGTGTATTTGATTAAAGAAGGTTTTAGACACTGCAGATTCTGTGCAGTGATTGACTATATATGAAAAAGTGATCATCTAGTTTCTGCTTGATTTTGGTGTGTGAATTTTGCTGATACCTTTGCTACATAGCATTCTTATCAGTGCACTGATAACCCAAAATTATATGATTTATATTTTGTGTTATCTATTGTTTTGCAGTCTCAAAGATTTAGAGATGCATGACTCGGTGCACATTTTGCGTTGAATCAGATAATATATTAATATATGTGTTTAAGGTTTGAAATTACGTCTTCATCATATCCTAGCTGCTGTTTAGAGTATTGTAAATGGATCTATGTCTGCCTGCTATTCATGGTCAACTAGGGATAGACTTTATCCTGATGCAGAGTTCAATTTGTGGCCATATTATAATGTGTCTAATAACCTCTTCCTTTGAATTTTTTTTCTTAATTCAGCCATTATGATCTGTTATTAGTTGTTATTCTCTGAGCCTTTTATCCTTTTCGCCATTGCTTACGTCAGTTATTATCAACAGGGAAACAAGACAGATATAGTGATTTCTGCTTATGATGACTATTTTCTTGTGAGTACAGGATCCTATCCACTTCTATTATGGTGTTCACATGTATGCTTATTTTTTAGGGAGCTATCTGATGTTTAATATACTTTTCAGGTGGTCGTGACCCAAATTGGAACAATGGGAACCATACTTCATGCGAGGTCAGTGTATTATGGCTTTGAAATGAAAGACTTTTGTTCCATATCATGTTTTTAAATGTTCCGCTCTTTTTAATGTATATTTGGTTTTTTTAAGTTCAATTGCTGTGATTGAGACATGGGTTGTGTGAGAGAGAAATTTGAATTTTCTTTGTTGCAGAACAGCACTATGTTTTTTGCTCTGAATATGTCTGTAATTGTCATGACCCTTTGTCATTTAACTTGGAATTGGGGGATGCAATTAATTTCACTCTTTCCCTTTGTGTGCATCTAAGACACGAGCTTGCATATTTCAAATTATATCATCTTGATTTCACTGTATGTAAAGCAATGTCAATTTTCCAACTGAAGGCGCTTCTACCTTTGCTACTTTGTCACCAGGAAGGAAGCTGGGATGTCAATCCATCCAACTTTCAATGTATCTGTTATATTTGGCAAACGAGATGAGGTAACGTAGCAAGTTGAAAGCACTCTTGTTTATTGATCTGGTTTAACATGCACTTGACTTTGGTTCAATGCAACAAATGCAGCCAATGCTAGTGGCTTGTGCAAGACAACTGATTGAACACATAAGGTATTCTTCTGATTCAGGGTAGGCAAGAGAGAACATTGTTTATTCTTTTAATCTCTCTCTGGATATCGGTAGTGGCGATACTTGCTTTACTATTCTTGGTAGCTTGCTTCCTAAGGTGAACCCTTTCGTGTCACAGTGGCTCTGGCTCCTCCAAGTCGTTAGTCCTGTCTCTTGGTCTGAAGGATCACTCCATGGTAGGTACTTTAAGCAAGTCTTTTTTAAAAGAATGAAATTTACATGTCTGATCGGGAAATTTTTTATGTGCAGGAGACGGTGAAAGGGATTGTTTCGGCCATCAACGAAAACCGGCTTTGGTGATAAATTACCTATGGATATAAAATTCTGCTTTCGATCCCCAGATTGCTTTAGCAAAGCGATCATACTATAGTGACAGAATGCTGCCAACTCATGGAAATTCTTTTGCTTTACTTGGCACAAATGGAAAAAATACTGTAGAAATGCCACTACAAATTTCCGCCTGTTTTTGGATGTGCTGGCACTGATGATGTAGTTTCTTTCTTCTGGTGTCCAAGCTTATTCAGATATATCAATACAGGCCCTCAGAGCCATCCATCTTTTCATAATTTTGTTCACCTGGCCTGCACCTAAATCGTTGTTTTGATGATTAATAGAAATCAACCGTCTAAATTTTGTAATATTTCAAATCTTTAATTGACTAGTAAAAATTATTATGTCCCACCTAACTGTCAATTAATAATGATTTGTCAAAGCAATATATCATCGGGGTTCAACTCAGTTTATCGTTAATATTTCACTTGATCCATGAACTTGATACATAAATGAATCAAGTTTAACAAATGAGCCTAGTTTAAATAATTTTTGGATGTTCAATATACATATGGGCAGAGAACATCTCAACTGAATGAATAGTCAACATAAAATATGCTTAAACGAACTTCAACCAACTTATCTACCGATTAAAGGAGATCTAAATAAACTACTAATAATATATCTAAATGAGTAAGACAAAATTTAAAGTACAAGTCAAGCTCAACTCGAACTCAAGTTTTTATCATCAAACTAAATTTGAAAACTTTAAAACTCGGCTTAATATACCCTTAGTTCTAGACAAAAACCACCAATTGTTACTTGTAAATTCCTTTTTTGACAAGGCAAACGAAGGGCAATACTGAAATCTCAGAAATCTATCCGCACAAATGCAAACACTTGCACAGGCAAAACATGATATACAAACTCAGGCATGTAAAATGAATGAACACTGATGAGCTTGTTGCCAAGGTCAGTGTAAAATGAAGTATTAGCTGCTCATGTTCAGCGCAACTAATAAACAAGCCAAATTTAAACTTCATTAAGATAAACTCATGAATAAACTTAAATATTAAAACTTAATTTAAATTCCACTCGACTCAATTCAATTGTGAATAAATGAACGAATCAAACTCCCGATAAGTAAATGAACCAAACTCAAATTAAAACGAACTGAACTTTAACATGCCAAAACTCGACCAGATTACCCTATTGACTGCTGCATTCAGATTTACAATAGATCCGCTCAATTGAAGAGAAAATGTTGAGAAAACTACAATATAGAATATTTTCAGTCAATATGCCAAAAGAATAAAACAATTAGCCAATTAAATGTGCAGAACACTAACACTATTTTTGATATTTTGATTTGCCGTGAAAATACAGAAGGTATGCTGAGAAGTATATGCAATCTGACATCCTTGATAAACCAATACAAGAAAATATCAAAATCAACAGTGGCCAAAGAATAGACCATCTTGCATGTATACCTCCAGCAAATAACGAAAGGCTTAGCGTGCGACAGAGAACCAAACTGAATTATATTGCAATATCATGTTAATAAATTACAACATGTCCCACATGATGTGAGACTACAAGGAATGGCAACTCAAAATTTGTGTTCATCTTAACGCATGTCCAAACATATGGTACACTAAAAATACAATCATAACTATGCCCCTATACCTCTTTACTTGGCAAATATCACCCACCATCCACCATTGAAGAAAGATTTAACGTCGAAAAAAAAAGCTTCATTCCCTTTCCTTGATCAATGCACTCAGTTGTCTTTCTAACTGCAAAAAACAAAGCAATACAGGAACATTTTTAGGGTATATACTATAATCTTATTCATAACAGAAGCCGATTAATCATCTCTCTTGTCGAAATTAAGCTAAAACAAAGAATAATTTAAACGCATCAACAAAAGATTGTTATGTATGCTTCAGCATTGGCATCTAAGACATATGAGATGTGCATAAGCATTTATCTTACGTAACCCAATGAACATGCAGGTCTGACCGAGATAAAACATAAATGGGCTGTGAAAAAACAAAATAAAAGCACACCTGAGCATTTCTCAACTTTTGTCTCCCCAGTTCTTCAACCAGGCTCCCAATACTGACATTAAAAAGGAGTTTCAGATACAACAAGACAGAATGTAATAACTCGTATAAACAAGTCTTAGACTCATCTAATACCTTTGTTGTAGACTAAACAACTGTGCGGCCAACTCCCTCTCCCTTGAAGAAGTAGGAGATATCTGCAGGTTGAGAAAGATCAAGCCATTATGGCAGATGGCAAGCAGTTAAGTCAAATACAATAACCTCGTCAATTCTAAGGTAAACTGCAGAGGAAAGGTACTTCAGACCCATCACTTAAAGTTGGTCAAGTCTCTGGAATTATTCTCAACATTCCGGCCACAAGTAAAATAGAGTAAGATAAAATTCTGAGATTCAACACATGTTTATGCATGACCATTTATTCATTACATCTCATCACTAAACAGAATGCGGGTAATTAATTGAATATATAAAAAGAAAAGCTGATTGAAGGATATCACAGTAAAAGATTAAACACATGTACAATCAATTTCAAATGAGACTTGTCTCTGATTAAATAACGTGCTTTAAAAAAAGAACAAAGGCCTGGCACCCATAAAAGAGCTATGGCTCTAACTATATAGTATATACACACAAAAAAGTAAGAAGACAAAAAAAAGACAGCATATTTACCTGCAAGTGGTCGTTTGTGCTCGAATCACCTAACTCCGCCTGCTTGCCTGTTATGAACATGAACAGTTGAGTTTCTCAATTCAGATAATTATTGCATGCAGGAGCAAGCCGCCATAAAGGAAACAAATAATGGTTAAAAGAGGCAATACCTGCAGTTTGCTCCACATACTTGATCAGTTTGATAATTTCATCCTGTCAACAATAATTTGAACAAGCATTTTAAGCAACCATAAGAGCAGAAATAAGACAACAAATGAAACATAGACTCACCCTCTGCACGGTGTTCTGTTGCAGAATGCTATGCAATGCAGGTAGAAGGGCAGCAGCTGAAACATTTGATGCTGTTGGACTAGTTGCACCTCCACAAACTGGATTGTAATAGCAGTTTGAAGGACCCTGAAGAGGAAAAAAATGGCAATGGTTATAAAGCCATTGCCTAAAAGATAAATTCTAAGTGCCAACATCACCACCACTCAACATCACAAACAAATTCAATCAGAGAAATCACAAAATTAGATCCTAGTTCAGAGCGAATAATATTGAAAAACCTCCACCAAGACCAGGAATAATTTCCATCTCAAAATAGATTCAAATTTAGACTGAACATCTAAAAATGCTATAAAAGAATCACTAATTAGAATTCATATCATCATGCACAAGAAATAATATGAATAAATGATACATTTCTTATAAAAAATCATTGAAAAGTTTATATGTTTTCTAAAATTTCCATGTGTCAACAGTCAAAATTGATTTCTTTAGAAAGTCAAAACACGAAAGGAATATTAATTCAGATGGAGGGATGAAAAAGTGACCCGTAATAAAGGTTAACTAAAAGTTTTCTGCAATAAATTTCTGAAAGTTTTGTTATTTAAAAAGTAGCAGAACCAGAAGTCACATCAATCCACTGGCCAAAAGATTCATCGAAATGGCTTGAAAATTAGTTGGTCAATAGCAGTCACCTCATGCAGAATAAAGATCAAGCTCCGATTCATAGCAAAGAAATTAAAAATACCTTTGCGCTGAGATCAGCTGAAGTGACCTTAAAGCGTCCCTTGCATTGTACTACTGCTCCTTCTGATATATCCTCCACTAAAGTAATAGATTCAGAAAGGTACAGCCATCAGGACATAAAACCAATATCATTCATGTTACAATTGGAAAAAGAAAACAATTGCAAAAAATCAACAATGACATACCAGATGAAAGATTATTAGTCTCCCTCTTTTGTCGATACAATAGTGGACCACTATAATTACGCTCTGACTGATATCTTGGTTGTAAAACATCCCTGCAGACATATGAAGATACAATACTTAGAAGGCTACATCAAATATTTTGAAACAGATGAATAACGGTGACAAGCCAACAACATATCAAATAAACTTCAAAAAAACTTCATTGCACATTAAAAAAAAAACTTATCATGTAAACTTCAAGAAAACTTCATTGCACACTAAAGCAGCAATCTACCAATAACAGGAAGGGGGAAAAAAGTTGCCAAGTGTTCCAACTCCAGATTTTTCATTATGTAGCAACAACTCGAGAACATATCCATATCATTAGATGGTACTTAATCATGTTCAGTTGTGCATCACTCAATTATAGAACAGTTCTACTTTTGTGCAACACTCATTTCTCTTATAAACCAAATTAGTAAACAAGAAGCATATCTCCAATTGTCAAATGTAGCTTCACGAAACCCACATAAGGAGTAGAATCATTGGATCATTTTCCTTATGGACATAGCTCATAGACTTAGTATGCAGAGAGAAAAAACTTAATACAAATGTATATTAATACCTTGTATCAGGTATCAAATGGCTGCAACAATACAGCAAACCACTAATTTATTTTTTCACCAGTGTTAAATGTATAAGTCTGCTCTTTAAGAACAACTTCAATCACAAGAAGAAAAAAAAGTAGAAGAGTCAACTTCAGCTGAAGATAAAACTGACCTATTGTCATCACCAACAACTTTCTTTGGTGAAGAGGTATTATCTGCCAGTAAAGGACCGCTAAAAAATTTCTTATGCTCACTAGTGATATGATGTGGTAAAGAATTACTTCTTCTGGAATTCGCATCTTCATTTCTTTCATTCTCTTGTTCTTGCTGTTCAGAACCTAATTGGGCTGTAGAGATCCATTTTGGACTAGTAGCACCCTCATCAACCTCACCAACGTCAAAACAACCCCTGCATCAAAATAAATGGTTGGTAAATAAAAGGAAAAGACAAAAACAACGAAAACACTTGATATTACAGGTGTATTCACTTTTATTTTTTTTCAACACATTATTGGTATGAAAATATTCCAAGAGGGAAACGCAAAACCAAAAGAAGTTCAACAGCACAATACACAAATAGATTCTGCTGCAATATAGCCCCAAATAAGTTGAGAAATTAGAAATAAGAATTTTTATGCTAGTCCCAATGTGTGTGTGCATGAGAGAGAGAGAGAGAGATTACTTCAGCACTTGAAGAGGCTTACTAGGAAATGAAGCAAGTGAACTCTCCAAATCAGGAAGATCATGGACACTATCCTGAAAAAATTATAAGGCAGAAGCAAAAATCAGGACAAAAAAATGACTTAAATCAAATTTCCAATGCAGATAATGCAAGAACTACAGGAGACAATGTTGAAATATCAAACGATACCTCATCATCAGGAACTGGATTCGAGTTGTTGACCCTTTCTGGGGACAGCTCCTCAGCAGGAACTGCAACGTTGTTGAACCTGCTCCATTGCTTTCCACCCAAATCAGGTTCCTCCAAATTTGAGACACCATCATAATCCTGAATCTGCAGATAACATGGTCCCAGTGGTAAGTTAACACAAGGCTTTGCTGACTAAATTATTTAGTAGGCACCACAATATTTGCAAACTACTTACC
>CAODLS011583146.1:0-11631 GCA_948243855.1 Flueggea neowawraea
GTTGAGTTTGACTCTCTTGAGTTCTAATATTTTCAACTTCAATATTTTCAAAATTTTTATTTCCACAAAATTTTTCATTACTCTAAAATAAATATGCAAATATTAATTAAATATAATAAAATAACAAAATAAATAAATTAAATTATAATAAAAAAGTAGAAAGAATTTGAAAAATGTAATTGTAAAAATAGCTTTAAAAATATAAAAAACGTAATTGCAATAATAAAATATATAAATAATTAATAAGAAAAAATTAGAGAAAAATAAATTTGTGAGAAAGTGTAGAAGAGATTGAGAGAGAAGAAACAGTGTAAATTGGATAGAAATAGGTGGTGTATTTATAGAGTTGAAAAAACAAAAAAGAATTAAAAAAAAAAGTGAAATAACTGTTGAACTGACAGTTCTAACCGTCAATTCGCCGATTTTTGAAAGAGTAGAACTGAAATCTAAACCAAAATCGTCTGATTTTGGTCTGTCAATTTTGGTTCGATTCTAATTTTGACCAGTTCAATTTCGATTCAATTCGTCGATTTCAATTTGATTTTTATATGTCCACCCTCACTGCAAGCTTTTTCAATGGGAAAAAAAAAAGAATTAATTAAGACAAATACCTACTATATTTAATGTTCTTTCTCTGTTGTTGTACTTCTTCCTTTTTATAAAATGGAGTGGTTGATGCCTAGACGGAGTTGTTGTTTGTGGCTATAACCTTCAAGCCATGTGTTCTTGGTCTCAACCTCTTGAAAGTTAGGTTGCTTGATGAGTATCCTTTTCATTCTCTCTTCTTTTTGTAAAAAATATTTGATTATTGGTTTAAGAGGACACGATAGTGTGAGTAAGAAAAGTTAAAATTTGAATTCGAACTCAAGTATATTTTATATTTAAATTTGATTCGTTTAAAATTTAAATAATTTAAACTAAATTCAAGTTCGAACCTTATAAATTTATTTATATATTGATTTGAGTTCTACTTAACAAAAGGCTTTTATAGCACTATCGTAAAAAAAAAAAGCTTTTATTATAATACTCCGAATATAATTATTGGTGGATAATTATATTTAAAATAATTATTTTCAGATAATTATTTTAAATAAATTATATTTAGAGTAATTATTTTTTGATAATTATATTTAGAGTAATTATTTTGAATAATTATTAGTGGATAATTATTTTTAAAATAATTATTTTCAGATAATTATTTTAAATAAATTTGGTTAAAAATTTGAATTTTTATTTTTGATGATTGAAGAGTTAATTTTATGTTTTTTATGTTAATTGGGTGATTAATAAAGGTTATGAGTTATTTGGAAGTGATTTGTTACGTGGAAAATGGATTGAAATTGAAAAATAAAATCTGGAAAAAAAAGAGACGGACGACAGATCGTTCATCATTTAGAACAAAACTACGGGTCGTTTGATTCAGGGACGACAGGTCGTTCGTCTGATTTGGAGGAAACGATGTGTCGTTTGTGCTATAGTAGTCGTTGTCGTCCGTGCGTGTGTGAGTTGGGCAGTAAACCAAAATGACGTGTCGTTTTGGGTTTGGGTTTTTAAATCCCAGCCGACTCGATCGACCAAACCAACCGACATTCATCTTCTTTCTTCGTCGACCACTGTTCATGAAACCCAAAAAATTGTCTCTCTCTCTTCGGGATTCTCTTTCTCTTCGTTCCTCTTCGATTTCTACACCAAGATAAGGTGATTTTCTCTTTCTCTATCTTATTTTTGCTTGGTTTCATGGTTAAACCAATGGGTTTTGTGTGACTTTCGGTTTTTAGCCGAAAATGAAAATTTGGGTTCGAATTTCTGTGATTTTTGAATGGATTTGAGTTGGTTTTTGTTGGATAATGATTGATTGAGGTTGAATGAATATTAATCTAGCTTAAAAATGAAGATTTGATGATTTTTTCATTAATTATTATTTTGGTCCGAAAATTGAGATTTCGGTTTGGGATGATTTTGATGTTTTGGGTGTAAACCAAAGCTAGATTTAGGTTCCATGGACTGAATAGAGTTGATTGGAACCATCAAGAACATTGGGTTTCGCTTGGTTCGAGATTTGAGATATTTTTGGAATAATTTTCATCGCGAGGACCAAGTTGTAAATTTTAATTTTTCTGGAAAAATTAGAGGAACGGATCTGATATTTTTCATGAGGGTTAGATTTATAATTTTGGAGAAATATGGTATAGATTTGTAATTTTTGAAATTTTTGGCGAATTTTGTAATTTTGATAAATTTGAGGTTTTAGTTATAAATTGAGTTATTTGAAAATTTTAATTATAAATTCTAAAGGTTTTTGGTTAATTATTAATTTCTAGAATTTTTGAGAATTAATTATTAATTTTCAAGGTTTTAAAGACTAAAGTGTAATTTTACGAAAGTCGGGGACTAATTCGTAATTTTACGCTAATTTTGATTTTTGGCCGTGAGTGATAGATCTTCTATCAAAATAGGGTTTCTGACGCCGTTGGAGTCTGAGTCTGCATTTGCACTTCATATGTGTTCTGCATTGCCACAGTCACAGTATTGATCTATTTGTAAAATATTTTGTTTCAGCTCGGCTCGATTTCCGAGGTGACCAGCTATCGACCTGCTGTCAGTGAGTTTGGAAGCTTGGCATTCAGGTGAGTGGATGACAGCTTCAGACACATAGGTTGTATCTCTTCCACTTATATATGTTTTTGATGTGCTATCACCATAACATGTAAATGAGACTAATCTAAGGATTTGTTAAATTAAATAATTTGGATTATGTGAATAAAGATTCAACTCTTTATTTTTGGAAAAATTACATATATATTTTTATATATATGTTTTCCACTGTTTTTGATATTGAGTGCATGCTTTGTTTTGAATGTTAAGAGTTTCTGTTTTGGTGTCTGACTTGAACATTTGTTCTAAGAACTTGATTTGGGAAATGTGATACATTTTTTGTATAAACAGTATTTGTTTGGATTTTCGAATATCTTTTCGAAAATAAAGATTTGGTTTCTGAATATATATATATTTATATATATATTTGGATTATGGAATTGATTTGGAAGATGATATGTATGCGCTATATCGTATATATCTGATTTGTTTTGATGTGTTCGGTCACATGACCGTTATGTTTTGGATTTAAATATATTATTTATAATGTTTTGAAGACGAGACACCTATGTTACGGGGTACGTAGTCTTTGGTATACCAATGCATGTTATGACCTAACTATCGGGGCAAACGATAGTCATGTTGTCCTGATCAGACACATGATTAGATTATGGATTAGTAGCAGAGTCCACAATCATTACACAGTAGTTGAGTGACCCAGATCTCACCACACTATGTTTATGGTCTCTATTTGTGATATATGTTTTTGACTGCAGTATTTATGAAATACATTTTGATTTTTAATTGTGGTAGGGCAAACCTCAACTAAGGGCGATGGTGGGGCAAACCTCATGATTTGAGTTTAGGCGAATTTCACATCTAGAGATTGAGTATAGACGAATTCCACACTAATAATATATGATTTTGAAAATAATACTATTAGTATTATGATGCCTACAAGGCAAAGTTTTGATTATGAAGTTTTGAGAAAAACTATAAAGGTTTTGAGTTCTGTTTTTGAAATGGTTTGGTAACAGCTTTAAAAGAAAAGGATTTTCGGAAGTTTTGAAGTATTTTAAAATATTTTGTTTGAAACCTTTGTTAAAGCAAAAGGTTTTTGAAAGAATCTTACTTGGGTTTTAAAACATTTGAGTTTTAGTTATTTTGAAAATATTCTAAAAAATAATGCCTACGTGGCGAAATTTTGAACTCTAATAAGAGTTTTCGATAAAAGGGTTTTGGATTTTTTTGAAATATTTAGTACAACCTAAAAGTGTTTTGTTTTGAAAGCTTCGATAAGATAAAACAGTTTTTGGAAGATTTTGCTTGGATTTTGGAAAGCATAGCAGCTTTAATAAGGTTTGGAAAGATTCTTCAAAGATTCTGGTTTAGTTTCAAAAGGATTTCGTGAATGTTGTTTGCTTTGGTTGCAAACGATTTCGAATTGTTTTGGTGGAAACCATACTATATATATAGTGTATACGTATGTATACCTGTCATATACTGTATGTGTTAGTTTTCAAATAGTTTTCAAACTAGTCTTTGTGAGGCACGTATGAGGCGATCTGGAGTGTTGTCCCTCACTCACAGGGTTTGACCTCTTTTTCTTTGTTTTGCTTTGTCTCTGTTATTATCATCTTGCAGGACTCTGAAAAATTATGTTCATTGGCTTTTGATGCTCAATGATGGATTCTGATGTTGCGGTCAGTTCCTTTTGACCGGGCCCATTTTTATGATTTGTTAGATGCTCCACATCAGGTTCCTGTGTGATGTGTTTATGTTTTTGCTATTGTTTCTGGTATTTTAAATGTTTTAATTTGAAATTATTTTCGCACTTATTATTTTATATATTTGTTTTATTAAATGAGGTTTAAACCTTTATTTGGTTTTTATTATTTCATTAAAAAATATGATTTTGTGTAATCGTTCTGTATATGGAGGCTTGTACGAGATGGGTCGGGCTCCCATAGACGGTTCGCCTTGTATGTCGGTCATGGTCCCGAGAATGGGTCATGAAAGGTGAACCAGAATTCGGTCTGTCAAGGTGTGAATCGAGACCCTGGACCGAGATTAATTGGTAAACCCAGTTGAGATGGGCTCATAAGACCCATTATGGCCTATGAAAATAAGGCACAAATCCATTATGCCCAAAATATTCCCAATGAGTAAAGCCCATTTAAGGGCTTATAAATAGGAAGAAGGGGGAGAGGAAAAAGAGGAGAGGAAGGAAAAGAAAAGAAAAAAAAAAGGAAAACAAGAAGAAGGAAAAGAATGGGAGAAAATTGTTTCTCCCATCCCATCCCATCCCCTTCCTTACTCCATCTTCATCTTCTCTACCTCTTCCTTACTCCATCTTCATCTTCTCTACCTCTTCCTTACTCCATGGCTTTCATTTCCATTTGTCTATAATGGATCTCGATCCACGTGACATTTAGACGGCGAGCTAGCCTAACTCTCCCGTCGACAACTTGACCGTGGTTAAATCGTGAGACCAACATCAAAGCCTGATCCTGGCCTTGCAGTCTGCTGCTGTTGAGGATAGTTTTTCGCTGCTATCAAGATAAGTAACTTGAACCTATTTTATTATACCGTTTATTAGTTAAACATGTGTATTTTCCTTCATTGGTATTAGAGCATCAATGAAGAGTTTGCATGCTTTAATGGCAGATTTATGTTGGTCTCTGTCTCGAATGCTTGCTGTGATTTTATTGTATTCGACTTTTTATTTGTATCATATGTTTTGATTCGAGTCTTTTGGGAGTTGAAAACTGAAAGTTTGAATTTTGAAATCCTGACAAAGATTTAAGATCAACGACCTCAAAAACGTTACCTGCCAAAAAAGGTCGTCAAATGGATGAAAACCCAATGAAAATATATTGAGTGATGCGACACAGATGAATTTGTTCAATCTGATCAACAAAGTAATGTGGCAAGCTCTTCTTGGTTGCACATGGATCACTCAGACAACGACACATGACGAATGTAATGATTTCAGTCAAACTTAGCAGAATCGAGTGGACCAATGGAAACTCGACACGTGTTTCGTACGTGAACCACTGATGGAGAGACACGTGTATGACACGTGGACTAGTGAGAAAAGAACACGTGGCACCACAGATGTGAGACACGTGGCTTCATAGTGGAGTGACACATGGCTTCACACGAACATGACATGTGACATCATTCACAAGCCGCCACGTCATCACAATATCAATAGTCCACGTTAGCGCTCGTGAGGAACGTATCACAGCGCGTAGATCGTGTGGAGGTGGCGCGTGTGGTGTACGACAGCCGGAGTGTGGTGTATGATAGCGCGTAGATCACGTGGTACTGCGCGTGGCGTCCTTTAACAACATCCACATGGCGTGTGGGAGCGCGTGATACATGTCGCAACCTCCATTTTTTGTCATTTTTCTAGCAAAATAATTATTCGATTTTTTTGGAATGTTTGGTATATTTTTCACAATTTTTTAAGTTTTCAAACTATTTATCCCAAATTTTGGTGTATTGAATAGAGCTTGAAAATTGTGAAAAATTGCATTTTTCTGTTAAGAATTATTTTTGGAAATTAGTTTCCAAAATAATTAATTTTAAAACATACAAATATGATTCTCATTTAGATAATTGGGATGAAGTCCTAATTATTTGGGTAATACGTGAATAAGTATGTACCCGTTATATTTGTAATTTAGTTACAAGTATGAAAATGTGGTAAAGCCATATTGCATTAGACAAAGTGCAAATTATGAGGTAATTCACACGATTGCCGAAATGAGTATTTTGGGATGGTGGTGGTCGTAGAGAGAAAATTTAATTGTGCATTAAGTGCACAATGGTGGTGAAGGATTGCTTATTTCATAAAAAGATTATGATACTTATCACCAGTATTGGTTAAGTCATTGGTTCATTTTAGAATTTCATGGAAACATGATTCCCTAAGTGTCATTGAAAGCCACTTAGAGATTCTAAAGAGTAAAAACGTATTGAAATTTGTATGTCCAAGATCACCATGATCGCAAGGAAAGATCATGAGAGTAGGAGATCTACTTTATGGTCGCATGATTAATAGAATTCTTGATAAGCTGGTATGACCACTTATGAATTCTATTCTAACACATTGGATTATGATCTACTGTGTGTCCAATTGGTGAATATAGGTTAAGTATTATATTCATTTATTATTATTTTGGAGATTTTAAAGCATTTTTTGCTTATTAATGCTTACCAATGTTGACTTTCAAATATTAATATTGAGAATAATTGTTTGGATTTCATGTTGGTTCAATAAATGCTTTCGATTCCATTTGTTATTTTAGGCTTATTGTTGTGTTGATTTGCCTTAATTCAATATGCAATATTTTATATGCTGAATATATTGTCAATTATTGTGTTTGCCTTAATAATTGAGATGACCAACATAGATTCTCCTAAGTCATGTAGACTTTAAAAGTGAATCCAAACAGTCATTATTTACTGTCCATAAAAATTAAATATAATATAGTTAATTATTAAGATTGAGATGGTAATTGTACACCTAGTGAACTTTTCAATTTGAAGCTTTTGCTAGTTTAATTTTTGGTCGGATGGTAAATATATGTGTATTGCCATTAATTGCTTATGTGTAACTAAGTTTACTTGTTTATCATATTTATTTGTGATATTCACTGTTTCTAAAGTCGATTGATGCTGAGTCATACGAGAACATATGTTAAGCTAGGTTTAGCTTTGGCAGCAATGATGTATGCTAAACTTACTTATTAATTAAAGCATAAATTGATAGCATTTTGGTCATAAATGTATTTATTTGTACATGAATTTATTATCTTTTCGTGTTCTATTGTAGGGTGATTGATTTGCATGAATTTGGATGGAAATGAGTGAAAAAGAGATGCAAAATGGATTGGCTTCGAACCATCGCATGAAAGCATGATGAAAATGAAGGAAACGAAGAGGATTGACATGTCACAGTCATGAGGTCCAAGTGCCATGACTATGACACATGAAAAAATGGAGGAAACACCTCCAGCGAAGTATCACGATCGTGAAGGAATAGTGTCACAACCGTGACACCATCACACCCTCCCTCACGGTCGTGACAAAGACCAAATCCGACACTCCTGCATGGGCAGATTTGTGTCACGGTCACGATACTTACTTGTCACGACCATAACACACTTCAGTGGAGGAGAGAGAATTGATGAGGAAGAAACCAATTTGTGGGAACCAAATGCATATTCAGGGGGCATTTTTGGAAGACTTGTGCTAGGGTATTTGGGGCATTGAGAGGCCTATAAATTCTCCTCTCACACTCCATTTTGGGCATCCTTTAACATCCACACTCACCATCAAAGCTTGAAGAGAAAGGGAGGACTGAAGGAGGAGGAAGAAAGGGGGCTCCTTGAAGAGACCTATGGTCTTGGAAAGGAAACCCCCTCCCCTTTTGCTTTCTATTTCTGAATTTGTGTTTGGTGTTGTGGTTTTGTTTTAAGGTTAGTTTTCATTTTTATTTTTGTTAAACAATTGTAGTTTAGGTTTTGTGTTTGGATTTTGAGTTGTAATTTCGATGAATCCTTGCTATATTTATGAATGGGTCTTGTGTTTTATGTTCAATATTTGAAGTTTGATTTACGGGCATTGTGTTTTATGTTCTCTAGTTGAATGAATGCCTTTGGAATTGGTTTAATGACTTATTTTAATTGACTATTGATGAGCTTGATCACCTTGGTGGTAGTTTTGATAAACCTAGTTGATGGATCGAGAGATGAAGGCTATGTGAGATCCACAAGCATTAAACTTGCATGATTAAGGATATACATATTCTATGCGTGTGAGGTGTTCGATGAAATTCCTCAAAGGACTTAATGGGCCTAGTTGGGCTAGGTGAGGCCGAAAGAACCCTCTTAGGCAATTTTAGGTACGATTTGAGTGAACTCAACAGATGCCTCGAGTTAGTCTAGTGGAGAGAACACTCAATTCCGTAAAAACCCATTTCATTGATTTAGTAATTAGGAGTCTTTTTTTACTTCTTAAAGTCCAAATGCTTTTGCTTACTTTCTTATTTTCATTTTATGTTTTTAAAAACCAAACCTCTTACAACTCAAAATCTCAGTTTTTATCGCTTTATTTGCTTTTCGATCATTAAATGATATGTGTTCCCTGTGGATTCAACACTTGAGGAATGCTCCAAGGGTTTTATTACTATGACGATTCTCTTGCGCTTGCGAGACATCGATCGAGCAACAATTGCAATTCCTAGATTATGAACATCTAGCATGTAATCTGAACAAAAGCTCGTGCCATTTTGAACTCGGTTATGACTGAATTCAAGGAGGAGTAGAAAACCACTCAATACGTTTAGGATCAAATGTCTATAAAATGTGAAAGTGAGAAAATTCCACAATGTCCATCATTTTGTGGGTACAAAGAATGATGAATTCCTTTATCTACTTTGCAAATATCAAGGTGCAATGCTTTGCAAATTGTATTTAAGTAGCAGTTAGTTGGTGTGACATTGACTTAGCTTGTAGTCTTTGACCATCGACTGATACTTGTAAAACGTGTCCTAATCATACTGGCAAAAGGCTTATATGATTAAAGAGCTAGTAGTACTGATCATAGTTTTATCAAGGGCAATGTCTAAAGTAGTTATCCACTTCTTGCCTAGAAGTTGGGAGCAAATCAATTTGCACCTAATCCACGTTTATCTCAAACATGAGGTTGTGAGAAATTTAACGATATCTTATTCTATTAGATAAATTCCAATGAAAATGTGAGAAAAAGGTTTAAGAATCTAAATCTTTAAGAAGTGAAGACTAGATAGAATTTTGAGGAAATCCTTGAGCATGAACAAGGTTGACATTTTATGAGTAAACGTTAACTACCAAAGGCACATCACAAGTGGAACGATGTTACATGATGATGTACCATACCGTCATGTGCAAGTGGTAGATGTCGAAAATTGGTCCGCCTAAGACGGGTGAATCAAAACCCGGTCGGTCAATGTGTGAAACGAGACCGTGGACTGAGACTAATTGGTAAGCCAAATTGAGATGGGCCTATAAGGCCCATTATGGCCTATGAGAATCAGGCCAAAAACCCATTATGTCCAAAATGAGTCCATTGAGTAAAGCCCATTTAAGGGCTTATAAATAAGAAGAGGGGGGACAGGCAAAAGAGGAGAGGAAGAAAAAAGAAAAGAAAAAAAAAAGGAAAGAAAGAAGAAGGAAAAGAATGGGAAAAATGGGGGAGAAAATTGTTTCCCCCGTCCCCTTCCTTACTCCATCTTCATCTTCTCTACCTCTTCCTCACTCCATGCCTTTCATTTCCATTTGTCTACTGAATATCTTGATCCGCTCGATATTTAGACTGAAAGATAGTCGAGTTCTCCTATCGACAACTCAACCGTGATTAGCTTACAAGACAAACATCAAAGCCTAATCCTGGCCTTGCAGTTTGCTGCTGTTGAGGAAGGTTTTCCGCTGCTATTGAAGTTAGTAACTCGAACATATTTTATTATATCGTTAATTAGTTAAGCCAGTGTATTTTTCTTCACAAGACTTATGTATATAACAATATATTACATAAACAACATATATAATATGTAAACTTAAAAACAACAGAAAATTAACTACGAATCAAAGTACAATAAACTTAAAAAAGAGATTACAAAAAAGATGTTGAACTGAGGAAAATTAATCAAGTAGAAATATAGTTTAATATGATAGTAAACTACAAAACATTTGACAAACCAATAATGTACATAATATGCATATAAATTTAAAAAAAATAAAATCAAACTAAAATAAAATTAAAATAAGGCATTAAAAAAATGTATTTGTTGAACTTAAAGAAAATCAATCAAGTAATAATATAACTTAATGCAAAAGGAATCCAAAAAACTTTTTACAAACTAACATAATTTGTAAACTTGAAAACAACAGAAAATAAACCAAAAATCAAACTAAAATAAAGTTTGAAAAAGACATTACAAAATAAATGTTCGTTGAACTAAAAAAAATTAATATAGTTTAATGAGAAAGTGATCTAAAAAACTTCTTACAAACTAACAATATATGTAATATGCAAACTAGAGGTGTTGCCAGTTCCGGTCCGGAATCAGCGGTTTTGGTTTGTGAAATGTGAGAACCGAAATCAAACCGTGGTTTTTACGGTTTGGTCTGATTTCGATTCGGTTCGATTTTAGTTTCGGTTTCACCGGTTTTAACCGGTTCCACCGCCGGTTCGGTTTCGGTTCAATTCCCTCTTTTTTTTGAAATTTTGTTTTTAATCCATCATTTTATCCCGTCAATTTTTTCCGGTTTGTAAATTTTGTTATATTTAATAATTAATTATATTACCAATAATACATTGTATTCCAAAGATTTTTGTTACTAATTTTCAAACAAATTAACTATTCTATTAGTAATTACATCACATAATTTAAAAAAAAATTTAAAAAACTCATTAAATTTTATTAGATGCCCTCACTTATGGTGGAGGAATATCGTGGTTACAATACCGAATTTAATTATATAATATAACTATACAATAATTAACAATACATGATAAATTAAAATACAAGTAAAAAAGGAAAAAAACTAGAAACTTAAAATGATAAATTAAATTAGAAATTTTCTTAAAATGAATTTTAAAAATATCGGAACTATAAATTCTTTCTCCCGCTCCCCCCTCATCTCCTTAGGTGAGAATTTGTTGAATTTGACTCTCTTAAGTTCCACTATTTTCAACTTCAAAACTTTTAAAATTTCTATTTCTAACAAAATTTTCTATTACTCTAAAATAAATATGCAAATATTACTTAAATATAATAAAATAACTAAATAACTAAATTAAACTATAGTAAAAAAGTAGAAGAAATTTTTAAAATGTAATTGCAAAAAATAACTTTAAGAAATATAGAAAACATAATTGTAATAATAAAATGTATAAATAATTAATAAGAGCAATTTATAGCAAAATAAATTTTTGAGAGAGTGAGAGTGCATAAGAGATTGAGAGAGAAGAAATGATGTAAAA
>CAODLS011583429.1:0-23778 GCA_948243855.1 Flueggea neowawraea
CGAGATACTTGAATGCTTTAGAGGCACTACAAGGCACTGTGTTATCATGAGGGCTTGCGATAAAATGAGACACAATTGCAACTCCACGTAATAATATGGACTATAGGGAAGTCCCTGTCTGGTTATGTGTTCTTACCTTGCTGAAAGGCCACTCCACGTAATAGTGAGGAACACATATAAGTGTGGCAAAAGAATCTGAGACTATAGCTTCATAATCTGCAGTGCAATAAGAAGGTTGGCTATTAAGTGGAATGATCCACTTAGCACTAACCACCTAAAGAACCTATGACGGTCTTAGTGACAGTCTACCCCGATTACTTAAGGATCAATAAGATCCATTATAAGTCTAAAAAAATCGATATCAAGTATCATTTAGTAAAGGACTTGGTTGCTCAAGGTCAAATAAGTTTGAGTACAAGTTTCACTTGAATAAGTGAACTTGGAATATAAGTCCATGCGAGACGAGATCGTAAGATCTGTTAATAAAAGCTTACAAGGAATAAGTTCCTTAAGACCCGTATGGCATACGAAGTGTGTAATCCCTTAAAATATGATCTTTAATAAGATCATTATGATCAATACACGAGTGCAAATATTGAAAGTTGACATTTGTTGTAGCGTTAAGTGTGAAAACATGTTGGACAGAGAAGTAACCCACTCACATGGGTGTTTACCTTAGTTTTTCCAATCCGTTGGGGGAAGAACTAAGATGAGGCTGATTTTGAACGTAAAGAGAGATCTTGAGCATGTTCATAATCAAAAGGTCGTCTTGCATTTTACAGTCGTAAGTTCATTGTAAAATGGCAAGAAAAAGTCGTATGTAAAAAGTCATATGCCATAGGATGAATTCTTATACCGATCATTAAATGATCAGATGCTAAAATTGAGAGACTTTTAGCATATTCTATCTTAAAACTAGAAGTAATCCTGTCAAGTGTGGATTAAGGTTAGATGGCAAAATGCATTATAACTGAAGCTTTTGTGTGGTGTTTATAATATTGTATAAACATGCGCTCCTCTCAGGGAAAGTAAGAATACCATAACACATGATCATACCAAGTGTGTTATATACACGACCATATGGATGGAAAAGATTGATAAACGATCTCACTTTTCCTAGTGTGAGACCCTGCCATGAACATGTGGTTCTCGGTACTACTTACCCTTAGAACCTTTAACACATTCAAAATATGTAATTAAGTTTGTCTACTCTAACTTGACGTTAATGGTCATGATTGATTCGACCAACCATGTCAAGCTGGGAAAGTAAATTAGCTATGTGGATTGTCTGGTGTAAGAAGGGAAGTTTGTTTCTAGACGTATTCGCACTAGTCTTAAAAGTTTGCTTAGTCGATTCTCATGTAGCGTGTCACATGATGTGTGAACTATGAGTAAAGTTTTAGCGAGATCGACTAGTTCAAAAGCAGCGTTTGTGTGGTTACGAACTAGGGGAAGACATACTTTTTCAGCAGTTTGTGTTGTTGTTGCATACACTTTGGTAGAAAGAAGTTGCTCTACGAGAGACGCCTTCTAGCAGGATTGAGATATGAGTTGTTATATAACCCTAACAGGTGTATAGCAATTACGTTCTCATCGTATGATGATCGCACGATCTATTTGCATGTATGACACGATATCTTAATCATAATTGGTATTAGTTCTATCATGATCCATGACAAGTTATGGTTTTGTCATGTGCGAGTGGGAGATGTTGGAAAAAGCGGTCCGCCCATGACGGGTGAATCGAACTCGGTCGATCAAGGCGTGAATCGGGACCGTAGACCGAGACCAACTAGAAAGTCCAATTGAGAAGAACTGAATCCAGTTGGTTAAGGTATGAACCAAGAGCGTGAACCAAGACCAATTGATAAGATCAATTGAGTTGGAAATGAAATGGGCCCGTAAGGCCCATGAGCCCATGGTGGCTTACATAAGAAGAAGAATGCTTCTTCTTCCACCACCACACTCTATCACACACCTCCAAAGAGAGAGAGATAGATCTCCACTGGGAGAGAGCGAGGCTCGGCCTCCTGCATAGATCATGTGTGGCATCTAGACTACGAAATAGCCTGACATTCTTGTTAACATTTCAACCGTGGTTTGCTCGCAAGACCAACATATGCTCCGTGTTGGAATTCGTAACTAAATATGACATTCATATAAAGGATAACGCAACTAAAATAACAAAAAAAATTATCCTAGAATTCCACCAAGGATCTATGCACATCAACATAAACGATTAGAGTTAGGATTTTACCTTGAAAAACCAAAGCTCGATTGTATGAACAAATGAATTGTTGATGTAGCTTTTAGTATAAACTCGAAACCCTTTCAACCACGTTGCCTTTGTACGAATGTGACCAATGGTATCCACACGGACGAACTTCCTTGGATTGGTGGAGTGTACTAGCACTTAGAATCTCTATTCTAATTCTCACAAATAATTTTCTCTTTGTTTGTGACACTTAAAAATTCGGCTTTGCCTTTGCCATGAGAAACAAGACTAGAGTGTGCTCCTATTTATAGGCATATGGGAAAACCTAAATATGTGCACTAGGGTTGGCAAAAACCCTTCCTTGTTTAAGAAGAATTCGGCCACACCAATTTAGGAGAGGGTGTGCCGAATTCCTTCTCAAATTGGTGTCAAAATCCTTTTAGATTTGGCCATTCCTTTTCAAGGAAGAGAGGCCAAATTTCCTTTCTTGTTCAAGCAAGAATTCGACCCCTCTTGTTTAGGAGAGAGAGTGATAGTCGAATTTACATTAGGGTTTTATTATGTCATTGGGCTTTTAATTATATGATACACTATCATTAAATAAATCACTCTATTATTAATATCTACGGGCCTAATTTATGTCACACATAAATAAATCCAAAACAATATTAATAAGTGAATTAAATTAAAGCTCATTACATTAATGGATTATATCTTATATCATAAATAAGATATAAATTATAAAACCCTTAATTATTAATAATTAATCAAATTAATTATCCTAATAATTCAATCACCAACAGAGAGAACATTTGTAATTCAATCCAACTCGAGATTGGCAATGGGTCTCCTCCCAAAATACTTGGGCCCAAAGTCCATAAGCGGTATCTAGTAATACATTATGGCAACCCAAATCGAGTGGCATTGGTGATCCGAGTTAACCTTTCACAGTTTGATATTTAGTCCTTTTGTCTCACGATATCTATATTAAACATAAGACATGGTCATATGTCAACCTTTTATTGCTTAATGCGTTTCTTGATCCCAAGTAGATTGATATAAAAATGACATTGATAAACCCTTTTATCAATTTATTTGAGTATGCATACATTCCATCAATCCTACTCATCAAGTGGCCTAAAAATATCACTCTTCATAAGAGGAACAAATCAATCACTCATATACAATATTCATTGCATATCCAATCATAGCCTTTATTGTTACCCTGTTACGGATAACGTTTTAATAAGTCAAAACATGAGATTCTTTATGTAGGAGTCGATAGTGAGTTTCAGTCAGAGGACTCAAACATCATCACTGTATGAAAGCTACTTGTGACATTGATCCATGAAGTGCTTTCACAGCAGGACCAGTCCAATACATGTTCCCTAACATGTATCTATGTTCTAAGTGATATCTTATATCCATAATCAGTAAAACGTGATTATCCTTTTAGCAACATACTAACATTGGTTTGTTATCATTATCATGATAGCAATCGATTAGGGACTTTTAGAATAGTATTCTTTTATAAGTCGTTATCCATTGTTTTGTTGACATGGAAGAGTGGATCTCTTTTATAATAATTAATAATTGCAATACAATATCATTACACATATTGTCATTGGGACTCCTTTGTATTGGATATCTTACTCGATAAGAGCTAAACTTGTAAATCCAGCCTCAAATTGTGAAGGTGCAAAGTAAGCACCTTCTCTCAGCATTCCTTGAAAAACCCGACAAACTTTGCAGTGTCATTTTCTTTGCATCACTGAAGTTGTAAACTGACTCTTTTGTGAAGAAAAATCCGAACATGCCACTGATTTACCTACCGCAGATTGCATGTCTAGCCTTCTTGCCAGCTTCAAAAATGTCGTTGAGAAATCTCTCCTTTGTTGGACTAAAAAATCTTGTCCACCGCAACAATGTCATTGTAAGGAGTTGTTAAAGTTTCATAGGTTGCGCCTTTTAGGACATAAGGGGAATTGGGAAGCCCTAAGGTTGCAACACCACTACCTACTTTGACAAGTAATGGATCAGCATGACCATGGTAACATAACCTTCATACTTGATAATCCTTTCACGTCCAGTAAAAGCACAAGCCAACTGAAGAACACCTATGCATGCCTTTGTGCCTGAGTTGACAAACCGCACCATTTATAAACAGCTTATTGTCACGGACTCAGAGTTTTGAAGTAGAGACTACCCCGCGCGGCACCCTAGTACTCCAAAAATCTCGAGATTAAGTCTTGTTCAGTCTCGATGCTCACTGGTTTCACCCTCCCTTGGGCTCATCAGGGGAGCGGAGACAGCTCTCGACCAGTGTAGTGCCCAGGATGGTACGTCATCCTTCATAGTCAAGTTTTAGACCAACGACAAGTTTCCCAAACTTAATTAGGTCGGCATACCTAACTCAAGATAGACGCAACATCTGCGACACGTACTCACACCTTCCGTTGCCCGCTATAAAATGTTTCATCCACCAGCAAGCATCTCGCACATTCTGCTTGACATTATGCCATTATAAATCCATATTTATCACTTACTCTATTTTGACAATAATTAATATTTTAAATCTATACTTATCATCTAGTCCATCTTGATAATAATTAATAGTTTAAATTCATTCGAAGTGATATTCTATCAAAGTAATATAATTAAAATTTTAAATAAAAATTCGAGAAGTATATGACCAACATCCGTCATTTCAATTTCACATGTTCTAGACTTCTAATAAAATAGAATACTTCCGTTTCTAATGATAAATGACTATTACACTTCTCATTATTTCAATCTTATAACAAATGATAATTACAAATTATTTTAAAAAATCAAAGTATTTAAAATTATTAAAAAATAAATAAGAGTATAATTATAAAAAATAAATAAAGATATAATAGTCTAATTTTTTTTCCATACTATTTTTTTTCCATACTTATCACGTAGTCTATCTTGATAATAATGAATAGTTTTTTATTTATAATAATGAATAGTTTAAATTCATTTGTAAGTGAAATCAATAAAAAATTCAGAAGTATTGTCACGGAGTTAGAGTTTTGGCCAAGAACTACCCCCTGAGGCGCCCCGAGACTCCTGCAATCCTGAGGTTAAACCATGATCAGTCTCGATGCTCACTGGTTTCGCCCTCCTTTGGGCTCATCAGGAGAGCGGGAATAACTCCCGATCAGTGTGGTGTCTAGGATGGTATGACATCCTTCATAGTCAAGTTCTAGACTAGCGACAAGCTCCCCAAACTTAATTGGGTCGACATGCCTAACTAAAGATAGAAGCAATACCTACAACACGTACTCACACCTTCCGTTGTCCCGCTACCCAAGGTTTCATCCACCAACAAGCATCTCGCGCATCCTGGATAGTCACAACTAACGGATCGTGACATTATGCCATTATAAATCCATATTTATCACTTCGTCTATTTTGACGATAATTAATATTTTAAATCTATACTTATCACGTAGCCTATCTTGATAATAATTAATAGTTTAAATTCATTCGAAGTGAAATTCTATCAAAATAATATAATTAAAATTTTAAATAAAAATTCGAGAAGTATATGACCAACTTTCGTCATTTCAATTTCACATGTTCTAGACTTCTAATAAAATAGAATACGTCTGTTTCTAATGATAAATGACTATTACACTTCTCATTATTTCAATTTTATAACAAATGATAATTACAAATTATGTTAAAAAATCAATGTATTTTAAAATTATTTAAAAACAAATAAGGGTATATTTATAATTCTAAAAAATAAATAAAGATATAATAGTTTAATTTTTTTCATACTTATCATGTAATCTAATAATAATGAATAGTTTAAATTCATTTGTAAGTGAAATTAATAAAAATTTCAGAAGTATGACCAACTTCCGTCATTTCAATTTCACATGTTCTAGACTTCTAGTGAAATAGAATAGGTCCGTTTGTAGTGATAAATGACTATTACACTACTCATTATTTCAATCTTATAACAAACAATAATTATAAATTATTTTAAAAAATCAATGTATTTATAATTATTAAAAATTAAATAAGAATATATTTGTAATTATAAAAAATAAATAAAGATAGTTTTTCTCACATTCGCATATTCATATATGTTATGATACTTGAAATTGATATCAGAAAAGCCTGCTAATTCTGTCATGGCTCCAAACCTGAAGAACTATTCAGCGGCAAGTTTCTCTGGCAATGTGGACTTCCAGCACTAGATTTGTCTTCTCGACAAGCTCAAAGATGCAAACATCTCTGCCTTGGAGAAAATTAGCCTTTACAAACATGTACCAACCGGCGCACATTCTGCCTGGTGCACAAAACTGTACAGTCCATGATTTTTTTCCCACCTGAAGCAATTCATCCTTCTTTTCCTGCCCGAAATGCCTCTCCACAAAGTCAGTCGGTATATTCTGCAACATGTAGAGTTGCAAGTCAAACGAGTAGATTTTATACGATACATTTGGAAGACAATTACAAATTTATAATGCCATGTAAGTTGCTATAATGCAACAGGTGCCGAACTCAAGAAAGGTAAGTAATCCTATAAGAATGGTTTTCTGAGATCAGTCAAAAAACAGAGTTCATAGAAACAAGCCTTAGCTACAACTAATGTAAATGTTTGCTATCTTGCTTGGCCTCTGCTTACATCAGGTTTTGCCAATGAAATTACATAATGCATTACTTGAAAGTCAACTCTCTAACACATGTTCTTTCACAAGGAATTTGAAGTGCAAAGTAGGAAAAAATACGATTGATCGACTGCGTATGTGCAAATTCGAAACATTTATATATAAGATTTCAAGTATATTCAAATTTTTGAAAACATAGTCTGTATCGTACCAAATATGGACTATTCAGACAATAAGGCTGCATAGCAACTTTGAAGAACGGATTCTTTGAGCTAAATCTGTTGGCAGATTCAATAATTCCATGCTCTTTGATTTGTACATGTGTTTTCTGGGGCGTCTTGTCCACAACCTTTTCACGTGTAACTTGTTTACGCTTGCCCGCATCATGTTCCAAGCAAGTTTATGCAGAATATGAATACTTATGCTCTCAAAATGCTAACTACAGTGGTTAATGTTTAACAAACCAACTCAGCATTTTGCTGCTAAAAATTTGAAAAACCTGGAGTGCTACAAAATATCAGAACTTGAACAAATTGACATATATCATCAGAAATTTATTACTTACTACCGCATGGATAAGGATTAGCATTTTCACCAACTCGACAGATGCTAACTCGAAATGTGACATTAATTTCATCGATCAATTCGAAGACACATCACCAACTTTCAAGTGATTCTCTTGAGCAAATATCTTCCACCCAATTCCAAGCGTTGCTCTTGAACTGCTTCTGTCAGAAAAGTATTTGACATCCCATCTTCTACCATCTGAATGAAGGATGGCACTGCCTTTCTCTTCAGGATATAATCAACAACAAATGAGAAAGGTACAGGCTGCCACATACAGTTAAAACCAAGAAATTCATCACAAACCAGAGATTGGAACAAGAAAGTAGAAGGTGAATGAAGAATTTCCTACAAAACTGCTGTTGGTCACACCGAGATTGCAGCTGATATTACCAGTCCGACAGAGATAGGAATTATGTGTGATGGTTGCATAACGACTGAAAAGAATGGATATTGAGACTCCAAAGCTTTGGCCTTTTCATTTCCCTTCAATCGCCCTGTTCTCTCATCAACCGCCCTGTGCTTGCATTTCTCATCTACAGATAGTCCTGCGTTAGATCAAGAAAGAGATAGTTGATCGCCAAAAGCAAGATAGTGAGAATAGCATAAAATACAAATTTCAAGTCTTGCATTGACAGATAATAGAACTAATGATGATATTATACAAGCATGTACCTTTAAACTCTTTGGCTGAGAAAGATAATTTCTCTGCCTTTGCATGTGAATAATGTCTCGTTGTCTTTTGATCAGTAGGAGATTGATTTGTTGGCGATTTCTTTTGTTTTTTGGAGCTCGGAGTAAAATCATCTGAAATTTCAGCAACTAATTCATCTTCATCAGTTTCTTCCCTCTCAACATCTTGGACTTTTCCATCTTGATTGCCCCCAAAATCATTAGTTCTCTTAACAGAATACTCTATCTCTGTAGCAGTCTTGTTGAATATTGCAACAGAGAATTGAGAATTGCCTTCATACTCAAAGACCAAGAGATGCCCAAGCCCTAGAGAGTAAAAATCAGCAAATTCTTGCCAACCATTCCTAAACCAAGTGTCTGCATCACATTCTACCATTTGGCTCCCTCACTTGTGCATATTTTGACAATTCATGTCCATACTTCCTCACAAATCTTCTAGGAATCCACTGTGATAGCATCAAAATCTCGCAATTTTTAGTTCTTGAGACCAACCCTCAAAACAGTACATAGAGAGTTACAGTGTTAACCAATGAAATCAACATTGGAGTGGAATACAAACAGCAACAGTACAAACAAACCGCAATTCAGAGAGAAATTAAGGATAGGATTGGCTTAAAAGTTTCTTCTTTCGCTAGGGTTTACCATCATGAAGGATGATCTGGAAAAAGAAAGGTCTTTTTGGTGTGAGATATCCAAGTCCAAGATTATTTGAAGTTGAACCTGATGGGCTTTGAAAGCATTGGTTGTAACAACCAGATTGCTGATTGAATTCTCTGTTGTCTGCATTATAAAGTGAACATACATCCCCATTTTCAGAAAATTTAATCGATATTTATTTAAAGGAGTCAAAAATCTTCAGTTGTGGAATAATTTCAAACGAGGTTGAATGTCAATATCAGTTGCACAATCAAATTTTAGTCTTTTTTTTTATAAATAAATTGAACCAAGTAAGCAAGCTGCAATTACAACTTAGATAATCTCCAAAAACCATATCAATAAACAGCACAAGCAAGATAATTTGCAACCTTTGCGAAGTCTTTTAATAGAATGAAACATTAGTAGCACAAATGGTTTTCAGAATACACCTGCAATTATCAACCTCAAATCTCTCATATATGAACTATTATCACCATCATTCAGGACTGCACTAACAGTACAAACCAACGAATCTAACTCTAGCACTATATTATCCCATTCAAATTGCTTGATCCAAGAGTGCCTCTTTTGAACAGACATTCATTTTTTTTATTTCATCTTTTCAAAATTAAGAAAAAAAATTCAGTTAAACAACATCAAATGGCAGCAATATAATATCTTGCCTGCTAATGGGTGACTAGAGGCACGGAAAATAGAAACTCGTAGTTTGAATATAGCCTTGTCTGGGAGCAATTCAAATGCACACACATCGCCAAGTTCCAAGAAATTATCCCGAACAAACCTACTCAAGCCATTAGATAATACAATTTGGAATGTCCTCCATCAAAGTAACTAACCTCCCAGGTTTTTCTATTTGGAACTTGAAGAGCCACTTTCCCTTTCTTCTCACCCATATGCCTACTGGAAAAACAGGAAGGTACCCTCTGCAATTAGAATTCATTATCAGAAAATATCACGGAAATTTAGATGATTACTTGCAAAATGATAAAAATGTTTCCAAAGCTTCGAAAAACTAGAAAAACTTGCCATCTGATATCCCTTAACATTTGTTGATTTCATTGTGACGGTAAAATGTGGGAGGTGAGATTGGAAATGAACGGGTCTTTTAGGTGCAGCCATAACAAATCAAAACAACTTCTTCCGTCCGATTGGAAGTGAATTTCTTTGTTTGGTCTGTTTTGTTTTGACAGATGAGTGAAAAGAAAGGGAAAAGTTGAGAAGGAAATTTGGAGTTCTGGGATTCTAAACAAGAAACAACAGAAACGGGAGAAATGGATCGGTGAGAGATCATTATTTCTTGATCTTGCATAGATGGAAAGATGGTGATAGCATCAGAGCATAGAAGTACAAAATTTCCATTTTTGGAGCTGTTGAAGCGTACACAATTAAGAGCATTCCTGCATTTCTGACAACTGCCCATTTCCGGCTCCAACTTTATTTGTGTTGCAATGCACAGTACTTCCGAATCAAACAAAATCTTTTTTCTGCAGCTGCAAAAACCCGAAAAAAACTTAGGCCCACTTCTTGCAGAAAATTTTGGTGAAAACTATAATTGTTGCCAACTAAATTCACCCCACAAAGACGGCGTAACTGTTAAATATTTTAGGGATGAACATGTAAGGCCTGGACTCAGAATTCCTTTCTTTCAATTGTAGAACGAAGCTTTCTTTTTTTGGCATTTCTAGTAAAAAGATTAAATATATATACCATGTTGACATTGATGTTGAAATGGAAAAGAAAATCAGTTAATACTGAAACTTGCGGGAGATTCATTCCAAAGGTATCAGCTCTAAAACGATTTTCTTTAATGCAATATGATTTCCCTTAATGAAGGAGAAGAAACAAAACCAACAGCATCAGAAAGAAAAGATCTTTCGCATGATGTTAATGAGTGATCATCTAAATTTTTCTAGTTTTTCTACACCCACATTCATTATCACCCAATATTCATCCAAAACAAGCCAAAGAGTGAGAGTTCATGGCCTTCATCATATTATTACATAGAAAACAGAATAAAAAAAAAGATTGTCAGTCTTGACTACTTGAGCTGTTAACCGTTATATCTGAACATGGTGACTTTCAATTTTAAGGACTCACTATCAACCAGTTCAAAAGCACAAATGTCTCCAACTTGCAGACGATTTTCTCTTGAAAATACATCCCACCCGGATGTCAATTTTCCTAGTTTGTAGGGCAGATAGCGAGCCAACTTTACAGGCCAAGTTTTTTCTCCAACTTGTAATTGTAACATCAATGCATTCTCTGCTCCTTGCTTTATAAATTTCATGAACTTTGCAGGGACCGTCTGTAGAAAAGGATTATCCCATACCATCAGCCTAAAAACCAAATTTTGCAGTAGTAACGGGGCAAGAACGAAAATATCAATATGATAAAAGTACTGCCACTACATGCTTCTAAAATGGAAGCTTGCCATCGTCAACGAGCCACGCTGGTTGGTTATATCTCTCAATTTAGGTCATCTTTTATTGTAACAATCAACCATGGCATGCACCATGCATATTATTCGAGAGAACAAATGCTTACATATTTTTGTACTGGCCAAATTTGAAACAGATAGTAGCACATGTTGCAGTAGATAAGACTTATTTACTTTTTATAGTTCTCTAAACGAATATGGTTTTTTGGAGATTCTTACCACCTCCCTCTGCAAACTGGAGAATGTCATGCAAACTTTGAAGGATGGATGCATTGTGGTAAATTTTTCGGCTGCTTCAACAACTTCGGGTACCAATGAACATGAAGCCCTTTCAGGAAGCTGCCTATCTGTTTTCTCTTCATAAACTGATTTCTTGCCTGCATGGCATTGACAAAACAAAACTCATTGCAAATTTGAAGCACATAGGTAAATATGTTCTCTTAGGAAAACAGATATCAGTGTTCATTTTAGAAATTGAGGATCCTTACCAATAGAGTTTTTGTTTCATATATTTCAGATATTCTACTGGTAACCAATAAAAATGAATGGTGCATCCAACTTAAAATGGCGGTACCAACTGATTTAAAGGAGTAGGAATATTTTTTTCGTGTATTTAATAATATTCAAACATATTATAATTATAAAAACCAGATCCGTTTTTTATTTTTTTCTATTACATAATTTACAGAAATCATCAATCTGTTTCTGGTGTCTTGTTACCTGATGTAACTAAAATTGTTTACAAAAACTAGAGGAACAAACATATTCCAGGACCATGCATAAAGGTGAAGGGCATAAGTCTTTGCTTAATCGAGGACTCTGCCGAAAATAGACATTATATTTTGTAGGTAAAGTTGTTTCAATTATAACAAATTGACAAAAATTCACCATCAAATATGCCATTCAATCAGGAGCTACCATCATCATTTTCGTTTTCCAAAAAAAAAATGGAGCTTGTCAAGCATCAATATATGCACCAAGACTGGAAGACTTTGCTCCATGAGAGAAGTGTAAATACGATGCAAATTCACTTCAAAACAAGCTTTCCCCCTTTATTCTGTTCTATTTGAAAATTGTTCATATTCTGTCATTCTCAGGGGTAAAACCAAGATCAATCTCAGAGGTAAAACCAAACTCAATTTTCATGTCCGCCTAATAGTAATTTCTGTCATGATACCCCTTTATCCTGTGTATGAACTCATCAACCTAAATTAAGCATTGTAAAATAAGAATCGAACTCACCACAAGATGTAAGGGAATCACTAGCTCGGATTATGAAAACTTTGAGAACAAGTTTAGAACTCTTGATGAGCTCAAAGATACAAACATCACCTACTACCAAATTGTTGTCTCGTGCAAACACACCCCAGCTGCATTTGAAGCGTGCTTTCCGATGGTCACCAGCTATCCCATAATCAACAGTCCAAGCTCTTCCATCCAAATCCTGAAGTACAATTTCACCATTTTCCTCCTTAAGGTGTCTCCTAGCAAACTTGAATGGTATATACTGCAAAAGAAATTAAAAAAGAAAAAGAAAACAGTTATCTGAAAGGCAAGAAAAATCTTCTGCCAATGACAAATAAGATCAAAATTAAAACCAAATCACAATCTTGATATAAAACAATTAGTAAAAAGGATCGCTCCACAGAGATTCAATTGAATGCTTACGAGATGACTTTGTGTGTATGAAGGCTGTATAGCAACCATGAAAAAAGGATTTGTAGATTTGAAAGCAGCACTAGCTCTGGAAAGAGCATTAGCTTTTTCACCGCCTGTCAATGGTTTGGTTCTCACGTTTTTGCTGCTCAACTTGTATTTTTGGACAGATAAGCCTCTTTCGCCTCTATCTTTACCTGAAAATTTAAGTTCTCCAGTACACAATATTATGAGACAAGCACTAAAATAGAATCCGGAACACACACACATATGATAAAAAGGCTAGAGCTTACATGAGTCTTCAGATTGTAGTTTAGGACTACACAGATGTAAGCCTCCTGTGCAACTCTCAGACTTTATGCTGCTAGACCAATCGACTGGAGGTGCGACATATCTATGCAACTCTGAAGAGCTCTCCAGTTTGGCAGTCCTCATTGTCTCATCAGCAGGGCATGGATATGATAAAAGAAATTTCTCTTTTGGTTCTAGGAAAGGGGTAATTTTTTCTTTACTAGTTCGATCAATGACAACATTCAGTATAAGTTTGGTGGGATTAATAAGCTCGAAAAAACATACATCACCAGTTTCCAGATTGTTGTCTTGTACAAATGCTAACCAACCAGAAAGGAAACGGGCATTTGCATGCCGCCCACTGTATATCTTATAATCAACCGTCCAAGTTTTTCTATGCGAAATCTGAAGGATAACTTTACTTCCCCTCTGCTTTAAGTGATCTCTTGCAAATTTGAGGGGCACGCACTGCAATAGTAAAGAAACAAGAAATGATAAAGTCGGAAAAGCTGGAACTTCTAACCCTCTGTCCCAAAAGGAAGGCAGCTGTGCACAAGATTCCGGGGGAAGATATATCACGATCAAAAACTAAAGCTAAGCAAATGAGAACTTATGTGCATTTACATGTCAAAATGTAATTCTCAATATGTTGAGAATCGATGAAATCGTACCACATAACTCTGCTTGAGATGTGCAGGTTTCATGGCAACAGAAAAAGAGGGATTTTCAGATTTGAAACCAGCAGCTTCCTTGAAAGCTCTCAACCTATTCGAGGAAGTCGATGTTGTAAAGCCTTGTATATCTGAAGATCCACAAGAATTTCTTCTTAAGTTCTTAAGACTGTTTGACTTTATAGCAGCATTAGCAGTATGAAAAGCTTCAGCTTTTCCATCATCTCCCAATACTTCCGTGTTCTTGCTGATTCCATTCTCATGTTTCTGGCTAGACACTTTTTTGTTGCCTCTTTTTGCTGCAAAATGAGATATTCCAATTAAGAAACAAACACATCAGCACACAAGCTTAGGAGGTATAATACAAACTCTTTCTGATGTAAATTACAGCAAACCTTCGTATGGTTGTCTAGGACAGTATGAAACCATATCTCCTGCAGAAGTTTCAACATTTATGCGAACAAGTTGATGCAACTTTGAGTTGCTCTCAAATTTTAAAGCGAAACTGTTTCTTCCCACTTTTGCAGGCTGAGGACATGGCAATGACGAGTTTTTCCTCTTCTTTAATGATGGTAAACAATCATCAAGGATTTCCACACTTGCACTATCATCTACGTTTCTTTGAGTCCTTGCCTCTTTATATTCTCTCCCAGATTTAGGCTCTTCGCAATCACCATTTGCACAGAACGGATAATCTATTTCTGAAGCACTCTTGTCAAGTAAAACTACATGGAAATAACTTCGCCCCTTGTACTCAAAAACCAGAAATGATCCATGAGCTATGCAATAATACTCCTGAAATTCTCTCCAACCATTTTGCAGCCATAACCCATCATTATCCTTTACCAAATCTACTTTCCAAGCTGCACCACTTGGAACCTGAAGGAAAACCTGACTTGGAAGATCACTTCCGAACTTTCTTGCAAACCTCCTTGGAATTTCCTGATAACCAAACCAAAAACACTAATGAACAACCCTTAACTATCACTCAACCAAATCAAAAGGCAAAAAAGGTAAAACAAACTAATTTCTCGCAGTTTTGGCGGACATTTTATCTACTTTTTAACAATATATAGACAGGGAAAAAGCACGCTGACTGAAGACAAAATATACTCATAATCTTCTCGTTTGCATGGTAAATGAAAGTAACAAGCTTTCAAGAAAACGGAAACAAAAAGAAGTAAACACTTACAAGCCTTCCTTGACCAACAGTTTGATCAAGAATTATCTTGAAGAAACGAGGAGTAATCAACTGCTTGGATTCTCTCCCACCTTCAGAACCCATTACTGCGCAAAACTTTAGCTCCTAAAATAAAAGGAAGTCATACACGCACTCAGCCTGAAGGAGAAAAGTCCTAAGCTTTTGTTCTAGTTCTACTAAAATGGGAAGTACTGAGTATGGACTATGGAGATCCTTCAACTTTCTCTCTGTTTCTTGAAAGAACAAGTTCTCAAGATTGTTTTTTTATTTTTGCTTCGACCTATTTGTTAAACATTTAAAGCATTTTTTTTCTGAAAATAAGGATAGCCGGACACTACCGAGTGTGAATATCTCTATATTAGATGTGGCCATATAACTAATTATTTTCTACTGTAATATATTATTTGCTCGGTGGCAATCAAAATTTAGCCACCATGACACTTATTGAAAACCCACGGAGAGGTATATCAAGAAGATCTTCGAAGGAGTCTAAAAGACAGGAGTAAGCTTCAAATCCGGCTTATCCACAGAATATTGCTCCTTTTTCCGGTATACAACCTCCACGAGGTAACATTTAAAGCATTAATTGTTGGTTGCCACTTGCCAGTAATAATCAAAAACTAAATATTGAAGATTGCTCTCTTTAACATGCTGTTGGCTATTGCGTTTGTATGTATCACTTCAACATAACTGTTACTCCAATTCCGAGATAAACTTTATTATTACCACCATCATAATTTTTCGCATTAACCATATAAAACACTAAATAAATGAATACGTAATACGTTAAGATTGAGTAATTTAATTAATAAGTACTCATAATTAAAATTAAAAAATATTATGTTCAAATTTTAGAAGTACTTAAATTTTTTATGTTTATTATAGGGATTGACATCTCTTTTGTAAGGTCAATAATAAATAAAAATAACGCAATATGTGTGGCTGTTAATATTATTAAAAAAATTAATAAATGATACATAAATTAATAATTTTATTTTGAAAAAAAAAATGAATAAAAATATTTATTTTAACACCTATTAATACTTGTTAATTTACTTAACACATGTATGAGGACATACACTAAAAGTAAGCAAGAACTAGTTACAAACCCGCAAGATTTACGATTTTTTTTAAAAATTTGTATTTGATATGAAAAGACAAATAAGAAATTTATATACTATTAAAAAATCATAAAGAAGCATATTTAATTTAATTAAATCAATTATTGCATATTTTTAAATATTTTTTTGTACACCATATTTTGAATACTATTACACATTATATTTTTGTTGTGACAAATAAGAATTTTTAATTCATTTTTTTAGTGACCCTTGAAATAATAACATATATTTGACCATAATATAAAATAAGACCAGAGAGATACAATTCGACATGTAAAAGTGATTGTCCCTTATTTTTGTTAATTGTCATAACAAAGTAAACAACTAACGGGTACTGTCTCCTTTAAAATTTAAAAAATAATTTGATATCCGAGAAAGTCAGAGAAAACCAATGAATGAAAACTTTGTTTCTAACATTGCAACCAATAATTATTTCAGTTCCTATCACATGTTTCCCAAAATAAGTTACGACTAATCGAGTACCATTACACAATCCAATAGTCTGATCAATATTACGGAACAACATCACATGTACTCCGATCTTCAACGTTATTATGTGATTCGGTAACTCAAAGCAAGTAATAGCATTCAAAATTTTTGTAGTATACATATTTTCAACACTATCTAAATATACATAAACTTTACAAATAAAATCAGAACTCAGATTTATTACTTCTTCTCTTGGTCATCTATACAATATATATTTATTAACTTTATTCATAACATTCCAAGTTAATGCGAGATTAACACCCTCTTACAAATATCTTTGAAGAGGTAGCAGCTGCAACTGATCTAACTAAGGTTAGAATACTACATACATGGTGATCATATCAGGTAAATACTATTCTTCATCATGACTTTGAAGAATTTGTGATCTGAGATGAACTTAATCAGACGTCATTCATCATATGGACATTTTCCTAAAAAGGAGAAGTAATAACAAGTGTAAAAACGTATGCTTCCCTTGTGACTCGTGAATAGGGGTGGGAGCCATGTCAAGTTGATTGACAAAATGAGTACACAGAGTGAAACTTGATGTTACACTATTCTTTCTGATTGGCTTTCTTCTTCCTTCTATATTTTTGTCTCATATGCACTCATTTCACTGCCATCCATCTCTCTCTCTCTCTCTCTCTCTCTCTCTCTCTCTCTCCTCTCCTCTTCACCAGATCAATTGAAGATTTTAAGCTAAGAACAGAACCAAAAATGCAACTCAACAGTCCAAGTTTCAACCTATCCATTACAAAATATTTTTAACACTAACCACTACAGAACATTTTACTTAACAATACAAATTAAACTTTACAAGCAAGTTCAACTCACAAAGGCTCTTTTGACAACGTAATATATTTTGTATTTAATATATAATATATAAAATTTTGTATATTTTTAAATAATAAAAATAAAATATAATATAATTTTTTATTTTATATAAAATAAAATTTTATTTTTATTTTTTTAAAAAAATATATAATTTAAAAGTAATTATAAATAAAAATAATAATTTATCTATTAAAATATTTTTAAAAATTTTAACATATTATATACTAATGAATACTTAATAAATAAATATATTATATATTTAAAATGTTATATGCTGTCAAAATATTATATGTTTATAATTGTTAGTCAGTGCTTCGGAAAAAAGCAGACTTCCAACACCATACTTCTCTTCTTACTAAAGTTGTTTGTAACTCAATATTTTTATTATTATTTTATTAAAATTTTCAGTTTTTAATTTTTTAATTTTTTCATCCGTAATTTAAGAATTATTTTAAAAGTTTCGCAGAATGTCTACTCAACTTTTCATTAAATATTATTTTATTTTAATTCTTTAATTTTTATCTACTACTTCATTTAATACTTTCTAACCCAAATTCATTAAAATAAAAAGTGTTCATTCAAATAAAAATAATTCGTTAAAATAAAAATATTACATTAAAATTAAAAATACATTAAAATAAAGTTCATAATTTCTTACATAAAATAATAATACATGAAAATAAAATTTGGTATTATTCTTCACGATTGTTCCATAGATGCTCTACCAAATCCGATCGGAGACGATAATGTTGTTCACGATCACGAATATCGATGAACCACTAACCGTTCGTGACCACCTACGTGGTTTCGGTTAATATAGCGTCTTGATCTTTTTTCACGGCGTCGGCTGAAATATTCATCATGTAGTATGATTTGTTGTACTAATTTCAACATCTCTTCTTCAACAGGATCATTCCAAATAAATTGCTTGAAATTATCTCGAATTTTTTTGTACTCCTCCTCACCAAAAGAGGAGGAAATATTTGCAAGTGCAAATTCTTTCATTGTTTTGTTTTTGTTGTTTGAAAAATAATTGGAAAAATAGTTGGGATCCATTGAAAAATATTTGGAGAGAAATTTTAAGAGTTGAGAGAGTTTATAGGAGATAAATGGGTGTTTGAAGTGAATAAATGGTAGAAAAAAATATGTTTAAAGGGGTATTTATAGAAAAATAGGAAAAACTAGCCGTTAGGGACCAAAAGTGTATTTTTTCGGGCCCAACGGTACTCTAACAATAATATCTGACCGTTTGATCAATAAGATCCAACGGTCAAATTTTAATTTCTTTTTTTAAAAAATAAAAATGTCAAGAGCCCCGCGCCTGACAACCAAAAAGACGGGTTAACAGACCGAGACATAATAACACGTCCCATACCGTTCCTAGCACCGTGGGCAACCTAAGCTCAAAAGTGGAAACATCCCATCTTGCAGGGATTCTCTTTTAAAATGGCGCACAAAACACTACCACTGTCCATAATCTTTTATAATCCTGAAGCATGATATCCTCCTTTCTCCAATTAATAACATCTATAGTCATAACAGTTAAGAAAGAAGTTTACAAAAATTATAAAAGTTATTTTTGAAGATGGTTACAGAAATTTAGTAAAATCACATTAACGGTCACATTAGTCAGAATTTTAGCAATTTTGATCAAGCATGATTAGCAACTAGACAATAAATATATATACTTACTGTATAAAACTCTAAACTATAACAATTTAATTTTTTTGTACGTAAAATACATATATTTAACTTAATTTTTCTATACTTTAAATACATGTACTTACTAACTCAATTGTATATAATGTGTGTGAATTTTTTTCTTATGTGGTTGTCTAACATTTCATCTACATATACAAGTAACCGAAACTTAGTTGAAATTTTGGTTAATGTGACATTGGGTATGATTTTACTAAATTTTTGTAACCGTCTTAAAAATTTTTTTGTAACTTTTGTGAATTTTTCTCTTAACTTATGTGACCATAGTTGTTATTAACCCTTCTGTTTCTTGCTTAAATCCACGAGAAAATCTTAGCCTGCTGCAAACGTATCAATTAAATTTGATATTAGAACACTTTCAAAAGTTGAAATATATGCTCGGGAACTCAGAAGTTCAGTACTCATCACCAGATGGACAAGAACCATTATTTTCATAAACCCCGTAGATGTGAACTTCAAATGTGATATTATTAATTTTGTTGGTCAGTTCAAAGACACAAACATCATTAACTGTCAGGTGATTCTCTAGTGCAAATTTCTTCCATCCAATTCCAAGTTTTGCTCTAGAACGGTATTTATTGTATTTTCGCATATGAAATTTAACATCCCAACGCCTCCCATTTGAACAAAGGATGGCACTGCCTTCACTTTGATTGATATGATCATTAGAAAATGATACAGGTAAATGCTGCCACACATAGTTATAACCAAGAAATTGATCACAAATGAAACATTAAATCAAGAAAACCAAAATGTAAAATTGAGGAAATTCGTAAAAAAATTGTGCTGGTTAGGCCAAGTTTTCATCCATTATTTTACCAGGATTGACATATGACGGTTGCATAACAATTCTGAAGAATGGAATTTGAGATTCAAAGGCATTAGCTCTCTCACAAGCTTTGGCCTTTCTATCTCTAAGCAACTGCGTTGTCTTCTCGTTGGTAGACACTCCTACATGATATTGAAATCACACAATTGGTTGTCAAGAACAACAATATGTTGTACATTTTATATATGTTAAAAACACGTTTAAATACTTAATTTACAGACTAATAAGATTAATGAACATATTATAGAAATGCACGTACCTTTAAATTCTTTTCCTGAACAAGATAATTTCTTAGCATTAACACGCGAATTATGTCTCATCGTCTTATGATCCCTGAGAGAATGATTTACTGATGATTTCTTTCTCTTTTTTGGGCTCAGAGTAAAATCATTCATGACTTCAATACCTAAATCATTTTCAGTTTCTTCCCTCTTAATCTCTTGAAAGTTTCCATCTTGATTGTCAGTTCTGTTAACAGGATACTTAATCTCTGTGGCAGTGTCGAATATGGAAATAGAGAATTTAGAATTCCATTCATATTCGAAAACCAAGAGGTGTCAATGCTTTAGAGAGCAAAAATCAGTAAATTCTTGCCAACCATTCTCAAAAGTATCACCATCACATCTTGAACACTGTAATTTCCATGCTCTACCACCTGGGTCCTTCACTTGTACATACTTTGACGTGTCATGTCCATAATTTCTCACAAATCTTCTAGGAGTCCACTGTAGTAACATCAAAATTTCACAATTCGTAGTTCTTTACAAACCCTCAAAACAGTACATACAAAAGCAACAGTCTTTAGCAATGAGTCATCAGTCATGGTAACATGTTGTAATGTCAAATTAATCTCACATACAAACAGCATTTCATAAAGAAATTAAGGCGATGAATGGCTTACAAGTTCCTTCCCCCGCGTGGCTTCAGTGTCCTCGAGGATAATCTGAAAAAAGCTTGGCGTTTCTGGTATAAAATGTTGTCTGTGACGAGGCGTCATATCTCCAGTGACTACAGTAATTGTAAAAATCTTAACTTGGTTAAGATACCTGATGGAAACTGTTCGGTTTCCATGACTGGTATGGATGATGAAGTCAAACTCCAGCTTACAAGGAGAATCTTTATGCTATATTTGGATATAAACTGATACACTTTACCTCTGTAGCAGGCCAGGCATGGTGTAATAGTGCTACTGAAACCGATATAGTGACAAAGCATGAAAATGGAAAAAAGAAAAAAAAAAGAAAACATAAAAAGCAGTTCAAATGACAATTTTGTATTTCAGCATTTGAAATTTTAATCAAGCAAAATCTGTGGTTGAGAATGCTAAAAAACACTGTAATTTAAGACTAAGGATTCTTATCCTTTCTAAACATTCAAAAAGCCTAACATTAATAACATTAACATTTGCAAACTGCAAAAATTTTATTACATATACTATAAAAGGTTAAGGGTGGCTGCAAACTCCATTGAACAGACAACATTAAATCCTGAAAATGGAGGCCTTCAGTAAATCGCTACTGACCTGCTCAAAGAGACAAACATTTCAAACTTTCAGATTGTGTCCCCTTGCCAATGCAGACCAGCCAGCTGTAATATGTACTTTCGCGTTCAAATGGACGACTGATCATCTTCACAGGCCAAGAACTACTTTCCGTATGAAGCTTCAGTTTCTCTGTTTTTAGCTGACCAAAACCCTGCATTATTTTCCATGATATACTCTGCAAAACATTGAAAAAATTGCAAACCCATTAAAAGAAAATTAATGAATTATACATTTGTGATTCTTGAATAAGTTGAATGATTACGACGAAAATTTTGTTAAACTGAGTATTGTTATGCATTTATATTGGAACCAAATACAAATGCAATTGCGGATATTCATAACCATTTGAGAATTGCAATTTAGTCAACTAGAAAGAAACCAAACAAAAACTAGTTTTTAATGTGTTTTGTTGATGCTACAGAATTTATATCCAATAGAAGATAATGACCCACCAACATCTGAAGCTTATATTTGATTAGTTTCTTAATTGCAGCACAACTTTGAAGGTTGGATGCTTTCTGTTTCTTGAAGGAAGCATGGTCAAGGAGAACAAAATTGAATATGTAAATTCATAGTTTCTTTAGATCATCTCCAATACTTTCTTTAATTTGTCATTTTTTATATAATAAAAAAAATTTCATCAAAAAATATCTCCAATCTATTTATCTCTAAAAATAATATAAAAAGTAACTTTGATTAGCTATATTTATTGAGTACAAAATAATTATCTATTAGTCCATCATTAATAAAATTTTCTTTTTTTATATATTTATTCTCATCTACTAAACACTTTTAAATATTTTATAATTTTTAATAAAATAAAAAATTAAAAAAAAATATATTTATTTTTAATTTATATAATTAATAATATTATTTATTTTCATTAAAAATATTAACTAAAATATATAATACATTGGAAATGCTCTTAGCCAATAGAAGCTAACACGTAAGCGAAACCCATCTCATTCTCCACCTTTGACCGTTAAACCCTGTTTGTTCCACAACTCAGCCCCTAAAACCCTCAAAATGCAGCGAATTTTAACCACCGCAATCCGGCGCCACCATCGCCTCTCTGTCCGCCACTACAAGCGGCCGAAACAACAAGCTCCTCCGGACCCACCGAAACCCCCAAAGCCTCCACAAAAGCCTCAATTATTTACGTTTCATGACGCTGCGTGGGAGGACCCATACAGCTGGATGTCGAACTTAAACGACAAGGTAGCGATGCGTCACATGGACGTTTACATGGAGCAAGAAGAGAAGTACATTGAAGCTGTCATGTCCGACACCGATAAGCTTCAAAGTAAGCTCCAGTCAGAGATAGCTTCGCGTATTCAGTTCGAACTCTCCACTCCTCCACTTCGCTGGGGCCCATGGTATGCTTCTGTTGGCAACGTTTTAAACCTTTGATGACGTAAAAGTCGAATCTTTTAGAGTTTCTCGATTTGGGTTTTGTGAATTTTTAGCTTTGATGATGTAGATTTAGTGATGAAGTTGCGGTGTGGGAGTGTTCAACTTGCGATCTTTTTTGTCTGTTTTCATGCGGCTTTTGTGAAAATGTATGTAGGTTGTATTATAGGAGGGTTGAAGAAGGGAAACAGTATCCAGTATTTTGTAGGAGACTGGCAAGCTTACATGAGGAGTTTATTTCGAATAAGTCCCTGGCGCAGGGTTTGATTTCGCTTCTGGGAGAAGGATTGAGCGGAAGTTGATTGATTATAATCAAGAAGCTGAGAGATTCGGAGGTATAGAATTATTGCGAATGTGTTGATGTTTATGGACGCTGTATGTGTATACAGGTTATGCTTATGAAGAGTTATCGGAAGTTTCCCCGGATCATCGATTATTGCATATACGATGTATGATAAGGACAATGGGTATTTCAGATTGTCTGTGAGGAATTTGAATTCTGGTGTATTGTTTAGTAAGCCTCAAGCTGATAGGGTATCAAATTTGGCATGGGCTAAGGATGGGCAGGCACTGCTTTATGTTTTTACTGATCAACACAAGAGGCCTTGCAGGTAAATCATCATTTTGTGCAGTTTTGAGCTTGTGAGTTGCATTTAACAAATGAAATTGAAGTTATATGTTTTCTTATCAGGATTTATTGTAGCATGATTGGATCTGTTGATGAAGAGGTTTTGTTTCTAGATGAACCAAATGAAAATGTGCATGTTAATATGAGGCACACGAAGGATTTCCAATTTGT
>CAODLS011583517.1:0-12419 GCA_948243855.1 Flueggea neowawraea
AAGTGAAGAGATTGACATTAATAGCATAGAGTTTTCAGAGTTTTCTTGTTTTTCCCTCTTTGTATGAAAGAATTTTGTTCAACTGAAAATGTATACTCTTGGAATGAAATGAAACGAAATGAACTGAAAGGCCATTTCACAGCTCTCTAGTTTCTTTTTTGTTTGTTCATATGGTGAAATCTGATCCTTGTATAACATATGATCCCCAATTTATAGCTTTGAGCATAATAGCTTCACTTTGTATGCACATTTTGCTACTGCTGCAGCAGTAGTTTTGTTCTTCTGCGCCATTTCAGTGCACACAATTCTTCAGTTAGAGATCTTTTTGTCTTTTCAGTTAAACAAGAAGAGTTTGTACCATTCTACCGGTATTCTTACCATAATCCGTGGTTGAATGCAGTGAATTTTTTTTTAGAGATTAATGTGGATGGTTGTAAGACCCTTGAAGCCTAACTCGATGGATCGGACCAAGCGTTGGCACCTTGGCTTGGTTTGATGCAAAGACTTGCGCGGTGCTAGTCTTGGCAAAGGTGCGTGAGACTTAGGTTTGATCTGGTTGGCTCGGTTGTAGGGTGATCCGAGATGTGTTGCGGGGAATTCTTTGTTGTGTGGCTTGGTCCAGACATGTGCTGACTTGGATGGGCGGTTGGGCTTGTCTTGATTCGGACATGTTGGCTTTGCCTTGTTGGAGTTGACAGTTATGACTGCTGAAGGTGTGGGCAGTTTGTGCGGATCATGCTCCTGACTTGGTGGTGGACAAGCTTTGCTGGCACGACGGTTTCTCTCATGATCTCCCTATGGCAGTTGGGGGTTTCAACTGCCCGAACATGTGGCGGAATGTGCCTTTACCTGATCCGAAATTTTAGCTAGCCAGACGTGTGCCTAGTATATGGCAAACTTAGAATTTTGAGAGGGCATATTTGGTTGTTGGCCACTCTAGGTTTGTATTCCTTATTCATTGAATGAGATAAGGTTGGGACGAGTTCCTGTAACTTGGTGTGTGTATTGATACTTGATTTACTTGATGTGTTTGCTTGTGCTTATGTGTGACTCGACTTGACTTGACGAAAATTTATGATGGCTTGGTTGAGATTCAATCAGGCCTAGTATTGGTGTCGGAACTAAACCTCATACTGGCGTGGTTGGGTGCCATCACGAGGGTGATTCGGAGGGCAAAAAATTATCCCCGTGACAGTTGGTATCAGAGCACTTCAGAGTGCATGACTAGGACATGGTCGGTGCAAAAATGGAGGCCTTGCACAAAAGAGTTGCTCGGTTAGAGTTCTCGGTGGGATCGGTGGACTCGGAGGACCAAGGTACTGTGAGTGATCATCTTGACATTCTCGAGGATTCAATTCGTTCCATTCAAACTGAAATGACCGAATTTAATTCTTTGTCTATTGGGAGAATTCCATCCTTGTAGGAGGAAATCTCGGTGTTTGAAGGCTATAACTGAGAAGAGGAATAGGGGTGATGAAACATCTCGAAAGATGAAGGTCTCTGAACCACAACCTTTCAACGATTCTAGAGACGCCAAGGAGATTGAGAACTTCTTGTGGGATATGGAACAGTACTTTAAGGCCGCTCGTGTGCCGAACAATGAGAAAGTCACACTTACAAGCATATATCTTTTGGGGATGCGAAACTTTGGTTGCGGGCTCGGTTAGACGATGATATGAATGCTAATAGACCCACCATCATTACTTTCGAGTCCTTGAAAAAGGAGTTGAGGGATTAATTTCTTCCTTGCAACGCGACTTGGATTGCAAGGGAGACTCTCAAGAATTTGAAGCACACTGGCACATTCTGTGACTATGTGAAGGAATTTTCCTCCTTGATGCTAGATATCAAGAACATGTTTGAAGAGGACAAGTTGTTCAACTTCACTTCAGGTCTACAACCTTGGGCGCAGGTTGAGTTGCGTAGACAATGAGTGAAGGACTTGCCTTCTGCAATTGCTGTCGCTGATGGCATGGTGGACTTCAAGCTATCAAAGTCCCTTGAGGTCGATTCCTCCAAGTCGAAAGACAAGATCGGGAAGAAGCATAGGGAAGGGGATGGCAAATGCAAATGGAAGGACAAGGAGACGGGGAAAATCACTTCTAACTTGGGTTGCTTCATTTGCAATGGTCCTCACCGGGCCAAGGAGTGCTAAAAAAGGGAGAAGATTAGTGCCTTAGTGGCTACTGAAACAAATGATGAGAGTGGCAAAGCTGAACAGGTGCGTGTTAACCCCATGTATTTGTTGAATGCATTGCATACCATTCAATCACCTTTGTCGGGCTTGATTTATGTGGATTTAAGTGTGGGAACTAACTCTATGCTGGCTAGGCTTGATTCTGGTGTAACACACAACTTTGTGAGTGAGGATGTTGCCAAGTTGTTGGTGTTGAAGTTGAGGAACTCCATAAATCATATCAATGTTGTGAACTTGGCAGCTCGGAAGGTGTTGGGCTATGCAGTGGGTGTTGATGCAAAAATTGGTGCCTGATCGGGAAAGCTTGACTTCATGATGATGCCTCTTGATGATTTTGATGTGATGCTGGGCAACGAATTCCTCATTGCTACCAAGAGTGCTTTGATACCCCATCTTGGTGGCTTGATGGTGATGGACGAGCGTGACCCTTGTTTCATTCATAGAATGATGAACCCGAAGAGGCAAGACAAGTCGGAGGGAACTAGCTTGATTTTTGCCATGCAAGTCAGCAACGACTTAAGAAAGGGTGATGAGACTTTTGTGGCGGCTTTGATTAAGTTGAAGCCCGATAAGGTTGTGGAAGTGTCGAACGATGTAGCTGCGGTCTTGGAAGAGTTTGCAGATGTGATGCCTCAGAACTCCCCAAGACACTCCCACCAAGGAGGCCCACATATCATAAGATTGAGTTGGTTCCGGATATGTCCAATGGAGTTGGTTGAATTGAGGAAAAAATTAAATGATTTGTTGGATGCAGGCTTAATCCAACCCTCTAAAGCTCTATATGGTGCTCATGTTTTGTTCCAGAAGAAGTCTGATGGGTCCTTAAGGATGTGTATGGATTATCGAGCATTGAACAAGGTCACGGTGAAGAACAAATATCCAATCCCTTTGATCAGTGACTTGATGGATTGTCTTTCCAAAGTTGTGTACTTCACCAAACTGGACCTACGTTCGGGTTATTGGCAAGTTCGGATTGCTGTAGGGGATGAGGGTAAAACAATTTGTGTAACTCAATATGGGGCATATGAGTTTCTTGTAATGCCCTTTGGCTTGACTAATGCTTTTGCAACCTTTTGTAATTTGATGAATGATGTTTTCTATGAATATATAGATGACTTTGTTGTGGTGTATCTTGATGATATAACTGTGTACAACAATTCTCTTGAGGAACATGTCATCCACCTCAAGTTAGTGTTTTCGAAGTTGGAAGAACACAAACTATATGTCAAGAAAGAGAAGTGTGAATTTGCTCAAACTGAGATTATGTTCCTCGAACATTGGGTTGGCAATGGCTCAGTGAAGATGGATGAGAGGAAAGTCCAAGCTATTCTTGATTGGTCGACCCCAACCAAAGTAGCAGAGTTGTGTTCCTTCCTTAGCTTGACCAACTATTATCGAAAGTTCATCGAAGGGTACTCAAACAAGGTGGCTTCTTTAACGGATTTGTTGAAAAAGAAGGAAAAATAGGTGTGGACAGATCAGTGTAGTTGTGCTTTTAAAGAATTGAAGAAGGCTATATTCTCTGATCCGGCCCTACAACTACCACAATTTGATTTGCCTTTCGAGATGCACACCGATGCGTCGAATAAGGTCATTGATGTTGTGTTGGTTCAAGAGGGTCATCCTATTGCTTTTGAGATCCAAAAGCTCAATGATGCGGAACAAAGGTACTCGGCATTGCCTCATGGTTTGGAGGGTGTACTTGCTGGGTACTAAGTTTGTGGTGTGGACGAACAATGTGGCAAATACTTACTTCAAAACTCAGAAGAAATTGTCACCTAAGTAGGTAAGGTGGCAAGAGTTATTGGCTGAGTATGATTTTGAATGGGAGCACAAACCGGGGAAGCATAATCAAGTGGCGGATGCCTTGAGTAGAAAGCAAGTTCTTGACTATGTTGCTACCCTTGTTCATGTTGAATCTGATTTGGTGGACCAAATCAGAGAGCAAGCCAATAAGGATTCGGTTTATGATAAGCTCATACAACAGGTTATGGCTAGGGATTCTACTCCATTTTGGCTTGAAGATGGACTATTGCATGCCAAAGGCAATAGGCTTTATGTGCCTTCGGGTGGTGACACCTGAAAGAGACTTCTAAGGGAGACACATGATCCATTGTGGGCTGGTCATCCGGGAAGGGAAAGGATGATGGCCTTATTGTCCCGAAGTTTCTATTGGCCTAAAATGAAGACTTGTTTGGTTTGTCAACAAAACAAGGTGGAACACAAGAAAGAAACGGGTTTGCTTCATCCTTTGTCGGCTCCAACGAAGCCATGGGTGTCGGTTTCTATGGGCTTCATTGGCGGATTGCCAAAGGAATGCAAGGCAGAAGTTGCCGCGGGGTTGTTCTTCAAAAATGTTGTGAAGTACTTCGGTGTTCCAGAGGATGTGGTGAGTGATAGGGATGCTCGATTTATTGGTCAGTTTTGGACGACTCTCTTCAACTTGATGGGTTCGGAGTTGAAGTTCTCTATTGCTAATCATCCTCAAATTGATGGCAAACGGAGAGGGTGAATGCATTGCTGGAGGATTACTTGAGACAATATGTTTCGACGAGTTAGAAGAATTGGTTGGATGTGATGGATGCGGCTCAGTTTTGTTATAACATTCACCGATCCTCGTCAACTGATATGAGTCCCTCGGAGTTGGCCATGGGACATCAGCCTTTGACTCCTCATGAAGTCTCAAGATCAGTTCAAAGTGGGAGAAGTCCAGCAGCGGCAAAATTTGCCTTAGAGAAACAAGAGTTGTTTGACATGGCCTGTGACAGCTTGCCTAAGGCTGTTAAGAGGATGAAGAAATATACGGATAAGAAGATAAGGCATGTCAAATTCCAGGTTGGGGATAAAGTCTTGTTGAAATTGACACCCCAAATTTGGAAGAAAATCAGTAGCAAAGAAGTGCATATGGGGTTGGTTCCTAAGTATGATAGCCCTTTTTGAGGTGGTCAAAAGGGTAGGTAATGTTGCTTATCGATTGAATTTGCCGGATAGACTGAAGGTGCATCCAACCTTCCATGTTAGTTTCCTTAAATCCTTCCATGAGGATGATAGGGTGCAAGCTAAGAGAGCTCCTCCTACTATTCGAGCTGAGTTCCAACGTGATGTGGAGAGAATACTTGATCATCGAGTGTTGGGGCAAAGTAAGAAGAATAGGAGAACACAATATCTTGTCAAACGGCGGGATTATTTGGAAAGTGATGGTACTTAGGAGAAGGATGTGAGTTTGTGGCAATTCGAAGGGCAAGTGCAGAAATACTTGGTGAACCAACCAATGAGGACGTTGGCTCCCTCAAGTAAGGGTGGTTTGTAAGACCCTTGAAGCCTGACTCGATGGATCGGACCAAGCGTTGGCACATTGGATTGGTTTGATGCGAAGACTTGCGCGGTGCTGGTCTTAGCAAAGGTGCGTGCGACTTAGGTTTGATCTGGTTGGCTCAGTTGTGGGGTGATATGAGATGTGTTGCGGGGAATTCTTTGTTGTGTGGCTTGGTCCAGACATGTGCTGACTTGGATGGGCGGTTGAGCTTGTCTTGATTCGGACATGTTGGTTTTGCCTTATTGGAGTTGACGTTATGGCTGCTAAAAGTGTGGGCAGTTTGTACGGATCATGCTCCTGACTAGGTGGTGGACAAGCTTTGCTGGCACGATGGTTTCTCTCATGATCTCCCTATGGCAGTTGAGGGTGTCAACTGCCTGGACAGGTGGCGGAATGTGCCTTGACCTGATCCGAAATTTTAGCTAGCCAGATGTGTGCCTAGTATATGGCAGCCTTAGAATTTTGAGAGGGCAGATTTGGTTGTTGGCCACTCTAAGTTTGTATTCCTTATTCATTGAATGAGATAAGGTTGGGACGGGTTCCTGTAACTTGTTGTGTGGATTGATACTTGATTTACTTGATGTGTTTGCTTGTGCTCATGTGTGACTCGACTTGACTCGATGAAAATTTATGCTGGCTTGGCTGAGACTCAATCAGGCCTAGTATCGGTGTCGGAACTAAGCCTCATACTGGCGTGGTTGGGTGCCATCACGAAGGTGATTCGGAGGGCGAAAAATTATCCCCGTGACAACAGTCCATAATGAAATTAACAGAGGTCACAACACAACTACTAGAACATAGCTCACTTGGGTCTTGAAGAATATACCAAGACATTAGTGCTAATTGCATGATATGTTATATTTAATCTACTATTTTTTTAATTTTGACATCTTAAATTTTGTAATTATATGAATAACACATTTTAAACTTCAAGATCAAAAATACCACCCCTTCAAACTCAACTTTTAAAAATGCCACATTAATTTTAATATAAATTTCAATTTTTCGTTTTATTTTGCCAATTTTTTCTCTCTTCTTTCCTCTCTCTCTTTTTCTCCCTCTTTCACTCTCTCCTCCTCTCCTCTCTTCTCTCCTTCGATTGCCTCTCTCAAACCCTAACACCTCTTTTCTCTCTCCTCCTCTCAAACCCTAGTTGCCCTTCCTCTTTTCTCCCTCTTTCTCTTCGATCTCGTCGTCGCTTGTCACTTGCCGAGAAAAGAGGTTGTCGACAAAGATCTAACGAGTTTGTCTTCTGTTAGAGGCAACATCGACAACGTTCAACAGTTGGTACAACAGGTTGGGGAGGTGGCTTGCTTGGGGCGGCTAGGGTTAAAACTCTAACTATTGTCTTTGTTTTTTCTGTTAAATTGTGGTTTAGTCCCTACTTTTTTAAAAAAATATTTAAAATGCCTTAATCACAAGTTCTGTTTTTGTTATTGGAATTAAGTCTCCTGTGTTCTGTTATTTTTTTTTATGTATTGTTGTTTTTGATGAACTTGTATATATCATTGTGAATATTGTTTAAAAATTTATTTTAACATTTTATTTAAAAAACATTATTTTTTTTTGTTTATAATGGTTCACAACCATGTACAATATAGTGTACATTATTTTGTGAACAATTGTGAACATTAAAACTAACCTTAAAAAAATTTGAGGAAAAAGTTCGTTCAAAATTTTTAAAATAATAATTAAAAAAATTCATTTAGACTTTTTGAAAAATATAAATTGTGTGAATTATTGTGAACTGTTTAAAATATGAATTGTGTGAATAAAAAAAACTACCACGTGAACTATTGTGAACTAAAAAAATATTGCTAAATTCGTTGAATTTTTTTAACAAAATAATTGAAAAAATTATTCAGACTTTTTTGAAAATATGAATTGTGTATTCTATTGTGATTTTAAAAAATGCAATCTGAATTGAAAATATTTTTTTAAGAAAAAAATTTAATTTCTTGCGAAAAGTCAATTTCTCATGAGTTTTCCAAAAAGATGACATTTTTAGTATGTGATAATTTAAGGAAACATTCTTAATACTTGAAAATTAGATATGTCATTTTTAGTAAGTGGCATTTTTTTTGTGCCACAAACATGTAATTTTCCCGGCGACTACTGGATCATAGCTCACTTGGGTCTTGGAGAAGACACGAAGACAATACAGCACTAGAGTCTGATTTGGCACTGGCCCAACCTCCTAGATTTTGTGTACATTTACAAGTGCAATGTTTATATAGTAGCTTCTTGGTTGCAGTATTGTTTACCAATTTTAGTTCAGATAAATTTAATTTATCAAATAGGGTAAGATTATATATTGATTTGACATGCTATACATCTTTAGGTACATTAATAGATAAAATCTGTTTTTTTTTGTCACAGGTATTTTCATCCGTTTTAACGGTTTGAGACTAATTCTGTTTAGGGTTTAATCACACTCTTTTAGTGGATGTGTTTAGTGGGCGCAAACCCCCAATTTCTTTACATAAAACTTAGCATATATTGCCAACTGAGTTACAACTCACTTAAACACCGAATTAATAACTGTCTATCTCCAAATTTGTTTTAAAATGGCATGTTAAACGCCAAATTAAAAACTTGTTTGACACCAAATTATAGTGAATACAACACGAACCAATTCGAGATAAAGTGATACCATCATTATTAAGTTCATAATATTTAAGGCACAAAGTAGAAAGATATGAGCTCAAAACTCATATTATAAAAACATAATTCATTCATATCACTTCTTATTCCAAACCGACATATATTTATTCTAACAGGATGACCTCCATCCTCATTAGTTTTGTAGACATTGCTCCACTTCAATGTTTCAATGTGCTGGAATGGTGTAACCTGATGAATCACAAGTATTTTCAAATTAGTATACGAAGTTCAAAGGAGAGTGTATAGTAAAAAAAGTAGGGAAAATCACAAGTCCTTTCAGCTAAATTAGAAGATACGTACTTCCACATTTGGTGCCGGGAGTAAGTTTGACGCCGCAAGAACGAGCGACAAATACCATCTTCTCCATGCTAACCATGGCTTCAATGTCCTTAGTAACATAAGCACAGGCACATGGCACATCAATAGGCTTCACAGTAGCACAGCAACCTGGTGATGGTGCCATTTTTGGCCCGGACTTCTTTACATATTTTTGACACTGAGACATTAGACCAGAAATGTCTGCATTGCATGTCTGAGCTGAAGCATGTTGCCCGAACATAACCACCATTATTATGGCCAAGACAAAGCAGTGAAACCTAGGACTTGATGTTGCCATTTTGTGTTTCTCCGATGTTGATTGTTATATTGTTCTATGTGGATTGGTATATGTAAAGTTATGCTTCATTCGTGGTCTATTTATAGTGCAAAAAGACACAGGTTGTGTTAGTTTCGGGTTATATTTAAAATGCGTATTCACAGTGCATATTTCAAATTTTTAAAAAAATGTCAATCTTTCTATTTTTTAATATTGTTATTTATTTATAAAATTTATTTCTGTAATTTACTACAAATAAATATGCCCTGCTGAAAACTAATGTTCAGATAAATTAAAAATTTGTCCCGAACTTTCAATTTTTATTATTTCTCAACGTAATGTAGTTGGTTCAAATTTTTATTCCTTTAATATCAAATTAAACTAGATATTTAAATGAAATCAAACTGAATTATAAAAAAATTATTATTTTATGTACACATTACAACAGTAAAGAATAAATTAATAATTACAAATTAATATGTCAACATAAAAGCTTAATGATTTCAGTAACATGACATTATTTTATTAGACCGGTAAACAATTCGATCGAATTATTTGTATGTCTCTATAAACCAATAAGCAATTTGATTGAATTATTTTTATCATTTGATGTCTGTACAAACCACCGAATTGAGTTTAATTTACATATACCCTGATTTTAGTTTGATAAGTTTATGGGGGATTCATTTATGCATGTAAAGAACAAAGGTGGAGGTGGTAGGTGGATGAATTTTGGGTTTTAGTAATGGAACTTTTACTAGTGGCTCAATAAGGAAATGTTTGGATTTGTGTAGAAAATGTCGATGGCAGCATTGTAATAGGCCACCTGGACAAGCACAGCGGCCTTAGTAGTGGAGTTTTTGTTGAGCATGTTCTATGGTGCTTTGGTTTACGAGTGTTGGAGGATATTGGTTGTAGGTGAGCTTCCAAAGTGCACTGATTGTTTCAACCAACAATCTTTACACATATTCCACCAAAGAGAAAGATTTGGGCAAAACTAATTTGTTTTTCACATTAAATCCACTGGTATTTAGATATGTATTTGACCTGACTTTATACCTAAGACTCAAATTTGATTTCGAGTTTAAAACTTCTCCATACCCAAATGATAGAGTGGCTCCCAAGAAAGACTAGAATGGAGGTCTCCACTGAAAATACAATGGATATTAGGGATCTCGACAATAATTCACAAAGTCTTCTCTAGTGTTCAAGTTTGTGTTGGTGATAAAGGAGGAAGAAAAGAAATGGGAGAGTAGTGCATTAAATGAATAGTTGTCTTCTCGTGAGAACACAGAGAAGTATTTATACGTTAACTATTTATGAGGTAGTTGATGTATTTCAGACTCAAAATAATCTAGAATCTTTTTAAATTTTAGGCAAGTCAAATTCCTAAAATTGATATGTTAGCTTGATAAGGGCAATTTATAGGTAATCTGGAGTAGACATCCTTACTTCTGGTAGGATGTTTGCTTATGTTTGGCCAAAGTTGTGCGAGTTTGGCATATAGCTAAATGACAGTGCACTATTCAAAATTAGGTGGACCGTGGTTTTCAATTACGCCTAGGCCATAAGTTATAAGAGTTTGTCCATTCTATATCACTAAAGGTTGAATTTGAGACTTTCATTAAACAAGAAAGAGTTTGTATTACTTCATTACAATCGTTAACAAACTAATTTGCGACATAATAGGTCACAACCGATTCTTCATGGCATTGTGTATATTTTTCTTTAGGGTGTTATAGTGTTTTGCTTTGTTGTAGCTTCGTCGGTGAATTTTCATGTGTTTGGTGGACTCTTTGGGATTCTGGCATGAATAGATAGTGGTGATTACTCCGGCGACTTACTACAATACGGCATGTTAGTATATATTTTATTCATGTTTGCATTGGTATTTTGATATTGTTTTGCATGCATTATCATTTATATTTATGTATTTTTATATTACTTTGTATTTAATTATGTCCAGGGGTTAATTTGGCGAAAAGGGTGAATTTGGAGTTGTTTTGAGCAAAGATTGGATTTTGGGCGTCACTATAAGACCATGATGTAATCTGAACTGCGCGTACACTATAGACACACTAGTCTGATGCGGGAAAGCCTATTTTGGCAAGAAAAACTGATGGGAAACACTGCCTATTTTGTCGGAAATCATGCCATATAGACTTAGGCTATTTAGAAGGGTATTTTTGTAATAACTAATAAGTAAACAATTTTTAATTAGGTTACAAGTTAGGTGTTTCATATAAATATCTAGTAATCAGATTATTTATTCTCTTCTTCTCCTTTACTGCAACTTGGATGGCAAACATATCAGATTTATTCTCTTGAGTTCTTGTTTACATTATAACCAACTAAATTATATTATAGTCAAGGAACAATTGAAGTCGATCTTTGATAAATTATGAGGTTCTGTTCTTATCAATTATTTACTGTTTATGCATTTATTTTGTTTCTGATCTTGAATGCTTTATTATTCTATTGATTGAATTGATTATGCACACATTGAATTAGTTGATAGAATAATAATTGTCAGTTAAATTCGTAGATCCATGATTGCGTGTTTAGCATAGGTGCCGAGTTAATGTTGTTGTTGTGATAACGAACTTCGACTGTCACTAGCATAATAGAATAATTTGCCTTGAATAAACTGCGGCGTCCGAGTTTATTGGCTTCGGTAGGCTCTTTATAATTTTTAATGCAACTGGTAAATTGAACTCTGCAGGGCGTCCTGAGGATTATTTATTGGTTAGGGAAGTAGTTTGCAAGGCGTCCCAAAACTACTGAAATAATAAATAAAAATTGGTTACTGAGTGTGTTACCTGTAACTATAACTTGCCTGTATAAATAATATTGATTATCTTTTGTTACCTATGATCGATTTACAAAGTGAGATGAAATTGCACCTTGACTAAACCTTCGTGGCATTGATTTTTTCTTTAATAATTTGAATTCTTGATTTATTTAATTGCTTTGTTTATTTGCATTACATCAAATCCTTGTCTTTATTTTACTTATTTTCTTTGCAATTAGTTAAGATTTTTACTAGTTTTTGTGGATTCGACCATACTTATCATTATATTCAAACTTTATTATTTTGGACCTAGAGTAGAAATTAATTTGTTGGATTCGAAACCTATCAAGACATCTTTGCTGTTTGTAAATTTGGGACTTTTTGTTGTGTTGATTGGGTTGACCCGACTCGAATTCTCTTTTCTCTAACCCGATTTGAAAATGGATTTGAGAGAACAAGCATCATCATCACCATCAACACAACACTTTAATTAATGGTAGTAATAGATTTAAGGAAAATTAAATTTGCCTTTACAACTTATTGAGCGCATAGCTAAATTGATCCATTATTTATCTTCTCAACTATGCCAAAGGAGGGACTGTATAACCTGAAATCATTTGAAAAAAATTGTCACAAGCTGAATGACCAAAAGGGTTTTGTAACCAATTGAAAAAAAATAACAACCAAGAAATTTAATTAGATATTTATTAGTTACAAAAAAAGTGATTAGATGGACTTACTTCCACATTTCATTCCAGCCTTGACAGCAAGGCCACAAGTACGAGCAACATAAACCACTTTTGCCATACTAACCATCTTCTCCACCGGCGGTGTAACATATTTGCAAGCACAAGCA
>CAODLS011583528.1:0-10768 GCA_948243855.1 Flueggea neowawraea
TTTTTCACCTTTCTATGTTAATCAAAGTTGTTTTTTGAAAGCAATGATTTTTATAGTGGTGATGGTATCAAATCTTTTTTGATGGAATTTTTCTAAAATTAAAATCCTATATGATCGGTGTTGATTTGATTTGAAAGAAACTGGATTGTGCAAATAATTTTGTGTGATTTTATGCAACTTTTTGTCTTCTAATATGATCTTTGATTTGCATAGTTGGCTACATTTTGTGGTGTATAGTTTTATACTTTTAAAGATTATTTTCATATGCACAACATTAACTCGCGAGGGAATCAAGAAACAAATATATTTCTTTCTATTCACCGTTCAAAAAATATAAGAGAATTTAATTTTAGTTGACTGAGGGATAAATAGTAAAAATAAATTATAAATTGGTAAAGTGTATGATAAAAAAATTAAAAAAAAACTGATGCATCTTTTAAAAATCACAATACCCTATATATATATATATATATATCCTCATTAATTTTTTTCAGAAAAGATAATAGCTTCATGATATTAATAGAAATTTGTATATGATATTCACAGTTTTGAAAGATGAAATGGATCATTATGAAGTTTGCATTGGTGTTTAGTTTGTGCATATTAAAAATAAACATTATTATTTATGCATATTGTAACTATTAAAAGAGGTGTTGATGTTTTTATTTTTTCACTATTTAATTTACTAAAATTTATTCATGTTTTTCATTATATAATTTACTGAATTTACTCATGCATAATTTACTCCAACTATTTTCGATAAAAAAATATGTAAATTAAAAAAAACCACCGGCAACCAATTACGGAGTAGAGTATTAAAGGAGGAGGCATAAAAGAGAGCAAAATTTGAAATAGGTTGGTTGGCAATTGGATTTGGTGGGGAAGGAGGACATGACGACATGAGAGGATTGCAGTAAAATGGAAGATGGGGCATGTCTCAGAGGTGGCGTGACGTTACAGTTCCAAGCAACACAACGTGGTAAATCTGCGTTGCCACAACCAGACACGACAAAATGAGTAGATTTGGGAGACCCAAACATATCCTTTTTGGGCTCCATTCCCCACCCTTTTCCACGCCTCGTACTTTTCCTTCCTTTTCAATTTCTTCACATCCTGATGCTGTGGTGTCTGTCGATTTTCTTGGAGATTGCTTCATCATGATCGTGTTTCCAATAAAGATTGATTGGTTTTTTCTTTCTTTTCCCCCGTAGTCATTTCACCACCAACATCGCTGGACCGGATCCTATCCGCTAATGATTTCATGTAATCTCCATCTTGGATTTTGATTTTGCTATCCTCACTGGTTTATGTGATCTCTGTTTCCACCGTCACTTCAGCGCTCCCTCTTTCATCATCCGACTTAAATTACGCAACTGTTTTGACGATACCAATTCTGATACGCACGGCTTCGGTTTTATCCGATAGAAAAATCCACGATCTCAATTTCTTTTTTTTTTTGAAAAAGTGATCAACTGACCTCACTTACAAATCAACCTAATTAAATTAACCCGATCAACTCCAAAATCGCAAATTATCACTTATAATTAGCTGACGTGAAGAAAAGGGGTGGGGGGGAATTATTTTTTCTTGTCCATGTGTGTCAAGTTTAAATGAAATAAAGATGCAAGGTATTCCATAATCCATAATCCACTATGATAATTGTTTTATACTAGAGACAAGTTGAACACGGATACTGTATTTATATTATTTATAATATAGCTCAGTATATGCGGGTATATCTAAATCGTGTATATATTTCGTGTAATCTTCCCTGGGAAGTTCATAATTGTTAAAAACTTTGGTAAAGGCTCCATTAATCGTCCTTGTATTTGCTGCATTTTAGGGCTTAGGTACAGTACTACTATCTGTTAAGAATATTACATTATCTACTGTAGCAACTGAATTAAGATTTTTTTCCTTTTCACCAAAAAATCTCAAGTTCATACATTTATATGATTTCTTCTTCACCAATTGAAGAAGATCATGAGGTCAACTCTCTTTAAAAATATTAATTAATATACGCGATTTCAACAAAGTCAATTATCATTAAAAACCTTATGACGAGTATAATGTAATCAACGAGAAACACACATCTAACACACCTTAAAACCTGTTCCCTCGAACAAAAAAATCAAACGTGTACCTATAATATGGAGCAATGTGTAAAGAATTAGTTTGAGATGACAATCATGAAAAGCATAGCTAAACAAACTAAAGCAAACACATGTAAATAAAATAAGTAGTACATTTTCAATTAGTCAAACAATAAATCTATAAATTGGATCCATCCATTAGCTTTGCCTCATTCACTCTTAACAAGATTATCAATAAACCGGTCTAGTATAGATGGGGTCCACACCCTCGGGTGGGTCTCTCTTAGTAGGACCCACAAACACGTGTTTGACCCAAACCATGGCCGATCAGCTGAATTAACTGTGTGGATCAGATACGATCATTCATTAAGGTACGCAAGATAGGGTTACTAAATTCATCTGTCAAAGACTTTACGAGAAAGAGGGTTTGATTGATCCATCTTTGGTGTAGGAGATATGGCATCTTCTTTTCCAAAATTGAGTTTGATTTGGGGCATCTTTGAGCCATGTTTCTTGTGCTAGCAACATTGCAAGAGTCTTGGATCTTTCTCTCTATACCAAACAGGCAATCAACTGATACCAAGAGAACGCATCTTTCCATCTTTTCAATACGTTCCTTGAAAGGAAAAAAAAAAAGGATATATTGGAGGGACAACAAAGGGTACGCTACAATATTGGGGAGATCATCGATTAGGACAACTAATGGATACGCTTTTGGTGGGAAATTTGGTTCTACATTAATCTGTTAATGTTTTAGTCTTAAAGTTTGAAGTCCTGGGCGGCGAATCTCGACACGTTACGAGGTTGCATTGGCTAAAATGATCAAATCAGTGTTGCTAGAACAGCGAAGAAAAAAGTTTTATTTTTATGCTCTATATCCACCTGAACATATAAGTGCTAGTATTATTGGGGTAAAAAGTATAGTGTGTGACTAATTTTTTCAAGTACAATTTACATTTTGGGGATTTTAATGTTATTATTTCATTAAATTCATTAGTTAAACGTTCATGTCATTCAATTACGCAAAGAATTTAAAGGACATAGAAATTTGTGATGAGTTATGGTTAAGATTTATAGTAACAACATATAGTATCTACATCATATTTAATGTTTGTTTGGTTCAAACCACTCATTTCAATGGAATTACACTTTTAAAAAGGTTTCTTAACGAGTATTCCCTCAATAATTTACTTCTCGAAAATTAAGAAAGAAAATTGGTTAAAATTATGTTTGACCTTACGCTTCTTCTAAACCAAACATTCGCATTTTTACCACTTCTAAGAAAGTTGCACTTCTTTAGTGCATTTCTTAATGATCAAATGAGCACTTTGTATTTAATGTGTATTCTTATGAATTGTATTATTTTTACCACTGAATTTATGTAAAGAATGCTCTCTAACTTTGTTTATACAAAACCCAGCATCTGCTATATACTAAATTTTACACTTCTCAAATATCATTTCATATCAACATTTTACTAATTAATCTAACATTAATAGGTGTACACAATTTAAATAAGACAAAGGGGAAAGCATATATTTACTACATTTGTAAAATTGAAAAACAATGCTTACTTTCCCCCGAGTGACAGGATGTTAATCTTTCAATATGATTTGCATGTGTCAGCTAAATTAACCACTAAAACAAAATAGTTTGGTATGATTCTTGACAAGTGGTGGGAGAAATTAGACAGAAGCTCCCAGATATGCAAAATACGTAGAGAACTTAACTGCCAATAAGAAGGATCAACTCCAAGATAGCCCAACAAACTAATGATGTGCTGTGCACCGCTACAGAATGTCTTACGTGGCATCGCATAAAAGAATCAAAGAAAAGAATGAGAGATTAACAACTAATACAGCCTCATTAACTTAAGTTATCTCCCTTGCAAATAAATCCTCTTCCTATTTGTTGGCCAAGATTTTAAATGACAAAGCTTGTCCACAGATTCAAAGCTTTTTAAATCATCAAATCTTTCACGAATCCTTGACACATTAAAAAAGATGGCTTAATTAATAAAACAGTGATATTGACTATGTTTGGCTTTGCAACTTATTGCTTCTGAAAAAACAATTCGGTGAACAACAAAGCAACTGTACAACCATATGTTATTTTAGTAATAAGGCCATTTTCAGATATGTTTTGTTTATCGAGATTATCTTTTTTCCATTTACCATTAGTATAATGCATGCAAATTTTAATTGAAGAACATTCCATTTCAGATATAATTAATTTTTCTTATATACACATATATATAATATTAGCAATATCTTGTTTTGAACCTTGGACTCCTGTGGATGTTTTGGACCTGCAATTTGAAATGATTTTATTCCTTAAACTTTGTCTAAGTAGAATTTTGATTTAGCGGGATCTTTTTCTCTTTATATATATGTATATATATATGAGTGTGGTACGTATCGAATATTCTTATTTGGTATTGAGTTTGTGTTAAACTGGTATTTAGTTGATATTCAAACTATAAAATATAAATTGGTTCACTTTAGTTATTCTTTTGTTGGTTCTAATCGGAGATTAATACCTTTAGTTTTGAGTTTTGCATCATCTTTCAGTTGGTATCCAGTTTGATAAATGAATGTTATGTTAGTATTTATAAGGATGAAATTCATAGTGGTCTTGAGGTTTAGTTTATTCTTTCTTCTGGTTTACAAGTTTGAAAATTAGCTATTTTAGTCCCTAGCTCCTAACTCCGTTTGTCAAATATAATAGAAATCTGACGTGACACATGGATATTTGTGTGTCATTAAATTCTTAAAATTAGTAGGTCTATGTGTCAAGTTAGATTCTGTTATATTTGACTAACGAAATTAGGAGTGAAGGATAGAAACAACTAATTTTCAAACTTGTAGACTGGAAGGGAGAATACACCAAACTTCAAAGACCGTCATTGATTTCACCCTATTTATAAAGTAGTATTCAAATGGTATTTAATTTAATCCATGTAATTTTACTTTATTATTCAAGTAGTTTTTAATTGGAATTTAGCTGGGGTGAAATTTTGTTATTTTTTTGGATGATGTTGATACAAACTATTTATAGTATAGAAACCATATTAGAACAACATTCACTCAATTTTTATCCATCTCAATATTTTTTCACTTTAGTATTCAAGTGATATTCAAGAAAACATATGCTAAAGTAATTTTACTTTAGTATTCAATCGAAATTTAACTAGTATTTATTTTTTTAGATGATGTTGATACAAATTATTTGTGGTACGCAAACAATATTCACACGGTATTCACTCAATTTTTGTCTATCTCAATGTATTTTTGCGTTAGTATTCAAACGATATTTTAACTGATATTCGAAACTTGTGAAATTTTTCAAAGTTGAAGAGTGAAATGCACCCACATGCACACTGTAGAGGCGTGTGCCCGACATGTACATGCAAAGTCAATGTGGAATTTCCTTTTATATGCCCGTATTTAATGAAACTTGGGGTAGAAATGATTTTTAGGTTATAATTTATAATATTTAAAACTTAAAATAGTAAACATGTTTTTTTTGGGTGGGAAGGACTACTCATTTGCCCAACAACTTAGTTAGTCTAGCTCCCGAGCAAATGGAACCCCTTGTCCTAGACCTTGCTAAATAGGCATCATAACAAGAAGTGGCAAAGAACTTTTATTATGATGAGAGAGGTACGGGTTGGATATCCTGCATCACCATTATTATCATGGGAAAATTTGACTTTTGTACGAAATTAAAAAAAAAATTTGAATTTTGTTATGCACCAAACAAATTTTGACAAATAAAAATACGCTTGAAATATATTGTAAAAATGTCAGATTTTTAATTGACTAATAAATTGTCCGAGAAGTTGAGATATTTTTGCAAAAAATTGCGATATTTTCTCAAGAAATTATTTTTTGGCCGAAAAAGATAAATTCCAATGGAGAAAAATCTGATTTTTCAGAATGTATCCAGAATGTATCCGATGGTATCCAAATGTCTCCAAATCACACTTTTTTATGTATAAAATTAGATTTAATAATTTTTCGATGTAATATTTTTTTAAGTTAAAGGCCTCAAAATAACAAATTTTAATATAATTTTTACAAGTTTTTCGATAGTCTTCAAAATGTATCCAAATCTCAAATATTTATATAATTCTTTATAGTATCCAAATATCTCAAAATTTCAGCTTTTATATATATATTTTTCATAGTCCCCCAAATGTATCCTAATTTATCCCTAAGTCTCAATTTCAATTTTTACAAAATCAAGAGTATTGACATAATTTTAAGAAAAATGAAAAAGAGGTCGTAGCTAGGGTTTGGAACCCTAGCCGCCACTGCCAGTAGCACCGCATTTTAAAAAACGAGGGACGAAGAGGAGACCAGTGAAGAGAGATGACGGCGAGCAGATCAACGAAGAGGAGAGCAACGGCGGAGATCGGTGAAGAAAAAGGATGATGGAGGAAAGAGTATGGGAAAAACTGTAGAGGTAGACAGAAAGAGAGAACAGAGAAGACGAGGAGTGACGACGACGATGAGAGCAAGAGTGAGCGACAGAGAAGAGAATAGAAGCAGCGGAGACGAAGTAAAGAAAGGGATACGACGACGTAGAAAAATAGAGGGAAGCGAGGAACACGAGGAGCCAGTGAGGATTAAGATTAGGGCTAGGGGCTTGTTTGGTTGAGGAGAGGGAGGGAGAGACTAAGAAAAAGAAGGGGGGAAGAGAAACAATGAGAGAAAAAAAGTGATGAAATAAGACGAAAAATTCATTTTTATTTGACTGAATGTGACATTTTTCAATTAAAGAATAAAAAAATGATAGCTGGAAAAATGAACTTTAAAAAATTTTGCATTTTAGAGATTATGAAATTTTTTCTTCTTTAGATAAAAATCTAAATTTTAATTTATACATTTAGCATAATTAACTCTATTATCATAATATTATTATTGACCAAGAAAATAAGTTGTTGGCCCTGAGAGTTTTGATTTAGTAAGGTGGTCCCAACAGGGAACTGCACGCTTGGGCTCGGTCCGTGCTCATAAGAAATTGGGCTTCAATTAGTACTATGAACCAACAACGAAACACTCGCACCGTCGGAGAATGGAGTGAGCCGGGAGGGGGCGAGGAACACGGTGCACCGGCCCGGCGACTCGGCACTGCAGTCGCTGCGGCGCGGTGGCATACTGCTCCGTTGCTCACCAGTTAACTCAAAACGCTTATTTGTCTTACATAACCTGGAACCTCTTCAATAGTGTTATTCAACATGCTGTTGCAGATTTCGCATTGGAGTGAACACAAAGAAGAGTGTGAAAGATTAGAGCAACAGATGAAGCAAGTTGATACTCTCAATCATTTTCCTTTCACTTTCTCTCGCGAGGCCACGTATCAGGTGAATAGTGACTTCATGTTAAGTCATTCTGTCATTGATTTTTTTTCCCCCAATTTTGTTATTGATTGAATGTGTTTGGCCCGTTTGGTCTGGATATATGTTGTTAGGTGTGTGAGGAGCAGGAGAGTAGATGTTCATTTCTGAGTAAAAGAGGAATTCACAGACTCGGGATGTGGATGTACGAATGTAACTGTGGGGAATCCACTGCTTCGCTTCACGGTTGGAGGTTTGTTAATGTTTTCTTTTTTGTTGCAACAAGATAAGGAATCTTTTTTTTTTTTATCCCTGTGAATTTTGCAATGTAAAAGATATATTCTCTGATTGATGCTAGCTGATAATCTGTGCAGAACTTGGTAGTTGATCACATATCTTACATGTTTAACAGATCACAGGATGATGGTTGGGATCTCCCCAGTGACTTGTGTCCATGTCGTGGTATCATATTTTGTCTCCAGCCTGTCTGTTTCTTGTTTTGTAGTAATTTGATGGATGCAAATTCAGTGTATTTCAGAGCCTATCTTCCCAATATCGAAGCGTTTGAGTAGTTGGATGGATTACTATGAGTGGAGGTGCATCCCCTTGCATTCACCTGTTGCTTTGCTTCTTCATTGGGTATGACATATATACTTGTGGGTAGTTTGCAATTAGAACTTTTACTACATCCATGCTTGACAAATTCTTATTTTTTTCCATTCAGACAAATTTAAATACTGTATCTGCTTTACAAAACTCGAATTTTTGTTTTACTTTGCCTTGTTTACATAAAAGTGCTAGGTGAACTTATAATTTTTTTGTGTCAGAACAATTGGGCGTAATAAATTGGTGTTATTTGGACTTCATCATTCTTTGCAAAATAAAAGTCCACTGAAGAGATCAAATTCCTTTTACTTCCACCCTATCTAGGCATTCAGCAATGTTGCATTGCCCTATAAACATGTATGCTATTTAGCTGATCTTGTATCTTTCTGTTTCAGCCTCTCACAATATACCATGCTGTTCAAGTTGCTCTTGGAAGAAGCTTGAATATTGAAAACTTAAAAAGACTATGCGTACATTATCTTGGTGAGTGTTGCAATAAAATCTGAACTTTTGTGTGTTCTGATTTATATCATGGACATAAGTTGAAGCATCTCATGTTCTGTTTTAGCTTTATTCTGCAAAATTGATTGAAGTTTATCTGTACATGTTCTAAAAAAGTTGTGTTAACATATATTTTTTTTTATAATTTAATTTTGCTTCACAATCTATTTTGAAGGGCCAGAAAAGGAACTTTCACAACTTGCTGCCTTTGGGGAGTTGAATGCACTTTTTCCTGGCATACATGTGCAGGTGGATTTTATTGGACCTTCGGTTCCACAAGATAGGTTAGCTATGCACTTAACAATGAAATTTTCCTGCATTTAGTTCTATAACCACTCTTGCTAATTGTCAGTCAAGCTAATGGGAGTGATGGTAGCCACTTGAGCACTCTTGACCATGGAAGGCTCTTTCCAGATAGTAAATTCATCTGCACTATGAATACTGTTGTTTTATATGTTTCCATCCATACGCACTTGCTTATGCTCGCATATTTTTCACACAGAGATGTGCAACTATATTGTTGATTCATATGACATTCAAGGTGGTTTGAGTTGGGATCGTGTATTTGTGCTATTAGTACAATGTCCAAATATAGCATGATTATATCCTGTCACCTGTACTTGATTTACTTTTTTGTTTATTGTCTTCCTTGTGTAGGGATGGCCAGAAGCTTGATCTTTGCAGCTATGCTCATTGCTTAGATAAAGAATGCAATTGCAGATCTTCAACCCAGGATGTAAGCCGGAGTTGTGAACCTACAGTAGTAACAATACAGCTTCACAGAGGATTTTACCCTGATTGTTACAGAGATCTAGTAAAGGTGCTGTCTTCCTGCAGTAAGAGCAACTGCATGTATGATATGCATAAACTAAAAATAGATGCATGGATTGGCATGTGGATTTTCTATTACACGATCTGGTTTCTCATCTTTTGTTCTGTGGACAGAATTTCTCTCCCGATATAATCATTGCTCCAAATGCTGGCATTGCTGCTTATCCTAGTTGGTTACCCACCATTGTATGTTTCTAGTATCCCCTCCCCTCCTCCGATTCCAACTCTGTTTAATGTGTTTGTATTTAAGTTGTAATATAAGAAAATTCTTAGTTAACTCTGTGGTTAAAGTTTCTTGAGCTTCCATTACATTAGTTTTATGCAAAATACTTTAACTTTTTCAATGTCTCTTTCGCTTTTCGTTTTTGTTGATTGTATGAGCTTGCCACTTTTAGGAACTGATAAAGGAGATAAATGTTCCAGCAGTATTCTCCGATTATTGTGAAGAAGCTTGTCATCTGGCGGGTAGCTGCATTAATAGTGTAACAGGCAGTCTTCTCTCACTTCCGGTGCGTCTTCACCCAACTATTTTTGAGATCAGTAAGTTATAACTACTACTCAATTGGTCAGGTTCTAATTTGTGCTTTTGCCGTGTAGATTCAACTCAATCCTTTTAGAGAGCCGATGGTGGTAGAAGAAAGTGCACTGCTTATTCCTTGCTATTCCAAATGCTTTCTATTTGGAATGTAACGTCACCAAATTAGATGGAGGATAAGATGGCAGATCCCCTTGACGCCAAAATGAAAGTTCATTTGTACAGTCACTATAATTCAAGCCACACTGCCCCACGCCAAAATGAAATCTCATAATTTGTAGATTGACTGATCCAAGTTGCAGGTACTGGTGGTTAAAATAAACCAATAGATTTATAGCCTAGGGATACCGGGATTGTCTCTAGCACTAAGGATTCTGAGTTTTTGATTTTGAGTTGAACCCATGTATCAAAGAAAATATCACTGAGTTCACTGATTGATCAACATTGCCTAGAGTAAGGGGTGGCTTATCTTTTCCACGTCGTCTTCTCGACAAGGAGGGAACAAGTTCCATTGATTCATAAATTAAACAAGTAAAGACCTCTTAATTGTCGCTTAAAGTTGAGAGATGTGTAGTTGCTAGCTGGCCTTTATTTTTTTGCCGAGGTGGGGGCTGTTGGAGAATGTTCTCGGGGATGCATTAGTTGAGTTTGGAGAGCGGAAGCGAGTGGGAGTGAGGCAAGAAAAACAACACCAAGATTTTTATAGTGGTTTGGCCAACCATGCCTACATCCACTACCTAAGTCTCACTTAGGCTTTCCACTAACGGAGATTGATTACGGCTCAATCCAACAAAGCCTTACACCAAGGTTGATTGCGGCTCAAACCCCTAAAGCCAACAAGGTTGATTACGGCTCAAACCT